>JABUQX010057627.1:100000-103783 GCA_015478945.1 Trachelipus rathkii
GTACTTTTAGAGTCTAACCTCTCATTTCAGACTACTAGTCTCAATCTACTAACATTGAACACAGGAACAAAATACCCTCAGTATATATATAATATTATATAAATATATAATATATATATATATATAAATATACTATATACCTAATATATAATATAGTTGTAGGCAGTCGGAGTCCCCGGTAAATTTTCAACACAAGGTGAATCGGAGCTAAATTTTCAAGAGTGGAGTGGAGTCGGACGCGAAAATTTCATTGAAACAGACTCCACAACCCCGGTATAGGCTGCATTATATATATAAATACTAAGTATATATATATACTATATATATATATATATAAGTATATATAGTATACTATATATATATATTAAATATATATATATATATAGTTTTTTTTTGTTAGTCAGGTCAGTATAAGATTAAGATAATCTTAATTTCTTACATTGTAAATAAAATAATAAATAAATTCATTCACATATTCAAACATATTTTCAACGTATCCAAAGACAGAACAAGAATAATTCATACAAAAAACGCTACGCACAGACGTCAATACCCAATGTTAAAAAATTTCATTTCCGATTTAACGCGACTAATAGTATTCCGCTTCAAATATTGACAAATTAATTTTAATTCCATTTTAAATTTCAATTTCGCACCTTAAAATGTTAATTTTATTTGAAAAACTTTCTTTTTATACAAGACAAATTTAATAATTTGTGATTACTCTCCATTCCTCTAAAATAACTATTACATATATATATATTACTATATATATAATATATATATAGTATATTATATTATATATATATATATATATATTATATATATATATATAATATGTCAGCTTCTGATTGATCCGTCATACTGTACCTTAAAAAACTAACTCAATGCTACAGTTAAAAAACGGAAATAACATTGCTGCGAATGCTGTCCATTGTAGTGCTGAAAAAAAAAATATAAATCATATAATACTATATATATATATATATAAATATTATATATATATAATATATAATATTATATATATATATATTTTTTTTTTTTTTTTTTTTTTTTTTTTTTTTTTTTTTTTTTTTTTTTTTTTTTTTTTTTTTTTTTTTTTTTTTTTTTTTATTAGACAAATTTTTTTTTATTTTTTATATATATATAATCTTACAAACTACATTAGCTACAGCGAAAAGGAATACATTTTTGAATCCTGGTAAAAATTCCACATAGGAAAATGTAAAAAAAAAAAAAAAAAAAAAAAAAAAATATTGTTAATAATTCTAGTAACATGATTAGGAACGGCCTAGTTAGACCTTCGATTGGTTCTCGTTAAAATAGACTTTATAATTATTTTTTTTTTAACTAAAGAATACCCAAGAGTATACCCCCGATGGCAGGAGTCGGGTTCTCGGCCTTCCGGGGAACTACGGTTTAGGACTATCCCCCTCCGGGGAGTCTCCGGAACCCCCGCTCTTGTTACTGATTGTCGCGGTTCCCTCCGCCCCTCCCTACGGTTATGGAAAACATCCCCCTAATGTCTCCCCTCGGCTCAGCCCCCTAGTGTGCCGTATAAAGCAAATTTAATAGAAAAGTCAATATTTATTTAACCGAGAAAACCAATAAAGGTCTCAGATATAGTACGCCTCAAACTATAGATTATTAACAATAATTTTTTATTTTGTATTTTTTTATACATTTTCCTATGTGAAATTTTTACCAGGATTCCAATAAAATGTATTCCTTTCGCTGTAGCTATTGTGTTTTTTTCAGCCACTAAAAATTGGACCACATCAGCAATGCTATTCGTGTTAATACTGTAGCATTAATTAGTTTGTAAGACTACATATGACGGATATCCAGAAGCTGGCCTACATATAATATAATAATATATATATATATATATTTATTACAAGTATATATACATTTGCCTATATATATATAAATATATAAGGTGTAATAAAATATTAAAAATTCTAGGTTATCATTCTGATCCGTCAGTTTTGATTTATTTATATTTTTTTACACTTTTTATTATATATACTAAATGAATTTAATAAATAATAAATGTGTCAAAGTTAGAAATGTTGAAATAATTTTTTTAAAAATCACAGTTACATACGAAATAATAAAATCAAACCGGAGAATATCTCGAAAGAGTTTGATACTTAAAAACAAAAATAGGTGAAAATTGGTAGTCGATAATATTTAAATACATAGTATAAACAACGTGAAAAAACAAAAACAAATCAAATTGCATTTAAAAGCGTGCGAAAAACACTTGTGACGGAAAAACCGAATTACAGAATTTGAATGCCTACGTACTTTGTTTGAAGAAATGAAAACGAATAAAAAAATTAAAAACATATTAGTTGCCACGGGGGGACGCTTTTCATACCCCGTAGGGGACGGAGGAACCCCGCGACACAAATTACCAAAAGGGGTTCCGGCCCTCCCGAGCAGGAGGAAATAGTCTACACGTCGTCCCAAAGAAGCCAGACCACGGACTCTCCAGCTTCGCTTACCTTGTATCTTAGTAAAAAAACCAATTATAATCTGAACAATTCCTTAAAACGAAAATCCTATATTTTTTAACATGAATCTGTCACCACTTAATTGATTGTTAGGATCATATCAAAAGAAAATATATAAAACAAAAACGTATATCAAAAATAACGAGTACAAATAGATTATAAACAGTCATATATATATATAAATAGATATATAATATATATATATATATATATTAATATATATATATTGATATTATAATATATATATATATATTATATATATATATTGAATAATGGCCATCGTTCAGTATATCCTTCATATATATCTTAAAAACTATTAATGCACAGTCAAAAACGGAAATACATTGGCTGAATTTAGGAAGTGCTTACGGCAAAATGTAAATAAAAAAAAAAAAAAAAAAAGTATATCTCAAAAACTACAATAAGCTACACGCGAAAAGCAAAACTCCTGCGTAAAATGTTCACATCCTGGACACACTACGAGCACACTTAGGAGCTCGAGCGACGGGGAACACAGGGGACGTTTTCCATACCCCGTAGGGGAGGCGGAGAAACCCCGCGACCCCATAATACCAAAGAGCGGCTTCAGACCCCCCCGGAGGGGGGAATTAGTCCTACCCGCGTAGTCCCCCGCGAAGGCCGAGAGACCCGACTCCGCCATCGGGCGGCTTTACTTAATTATTCTTATGAAAAAAAAAAACGCAAAATTTTATAAGAAGTCTATTTATTTTAACGAGAAAACAGTTATCTTAACGGGAAACCAATAAAAGGTCTCTAAATAGCGCCATTTAATATATTACTCATAATTTTACCACTAATTATTTCTATCCTTTTTACTTTTTTTTACATTTGAAATGTGAAATTTTACCAGATTCCAAAAATGTTATTCCTTTCGCTGTAGCTATTGTAGTTTTATGATATATATATTTTTTTTTTTTTTTTTTCTTTTTTTTTTTTACATTGCACATGGGTTTAGAATTAGACCAGCATACCACCAATGTATTCCGTATTTACATGTAGCATTAATATTTTATAAGCATATATATGACCGATATACTAAACGCTGACATATATATATATAGTATATACTATATATAATATATATAATTAATATATATATTTTATATAATAGTATATATAATAGTAAATAATATATAGTGGCAATTAACCAGGAAGCCATAAAAAATTAGAATCTGAATGGTCTGCTAATGCTATCCTAATTATTCATGTGAGGGACTTCTTTACGAATTTTCATATCTCGCGG
>JABUQX010057628.1:30000-37500 GCA_015478945.1 Trachelipus rathkii
TTATTTATCAACATAAACACGACCTTCTCCACAGAATCAACCAGAGGATAATTTCTTAGTAACAAATATAGTGACGTCTAAAACACTACATTGTTCAGTTACCTATTACTTAATATCATCCTTAAATTCATAGCCAATCGTCTAACAAAAACTCTATTCTACAAATTATAACTCCATATTAAGATACATTACTATTTTAATCGTTAAAATATTAACTAAAGAGAGAAGTTATTATTCTAATTATTTATAAAAATTGCAAGATTAGTTTGGGCTTATAAATTCAGAATCAAATCTCATGAGTAAGCGAGAAATGTATGATAGTAATAAAATAATTTATGATCACTCTACCATATTTATAGTGAAACTAACATTTTTTTTTTTCTTTATGTTTTTTTTTTTTAACTTTTCATATAATATTATAAATAAACTAAAATAAATTAGTGCAACTCTAATTATATATAATGGTAACTGACAAAATCAAATACTATAAATCCATAATCAACCAATACTAGGACTGACTACTGAATTACTTTGAATTAGTAGTCTTTCTCAGCTTACTCCAAGTTACTAATCTCAGATCTTATTTTCTAAGACGATTGAACGTAATACTATAATATATATATATATAAAGTATGTGACAATATATACACTAAGAACAACATAAGAAAACTTATATTTTGTTATATAATATATAATATACTAAATATATCTTAAATTTTATAGTGAATCTTTATTATAAATGTAAAATTGTTATATTATTTATATATTAAAATAATAAAAAATAAATATATAGTAATGTCTGGCAACTAAAGTCGAATATTCTTGCAAGATACATTGGAACTTAAAAAAATTAATCTATTTCAATACTAACCTAATCTATAATTTATATACTGTAATATTATTAAGTAATATATATATATATATATATATAATATAATATATCTAATTATATATATATAATATATATATTAATAATTAATTAATTAATTATATTATAGTAATAGAATATATATATATATATATATTATATACTATATATATATATATATATATATATATATATTTATATACTTATATATTATATATTATATATATATATTAATTATATATATAAATTATATATTAATATATATATAATATATATTTAATTAATAATATATAATATTATATTATATAATATATATTATTATATATATAATATTATTATATATATTAATTAATATTATATATATATATATATATATTTAATATATATATTATATATTATTAATATATTAATATTAATTTAGATAAAATATAATAACTAACTCATAACGGTGAGCATTATACCCTAAATCTTATAAGGAAAGATAAATAGGGAATAGAATAGCTCACCATTCTATCCCACCTGACCATTTACCGAACATGAGGATCACTCCCACCTTTGTTTTATTATTGTTATTATTATTATATTAATTATTATATTTATTATATTATCTATTTATTATATTATATTATTATTTATTTAAGTATATATTAATGATTTCATATATGTTATTGGTTATTATTATTATTATTATTATTATTATTATTATTAAAGAAACAACCGACCATAAGTTAAATCACCTGAGTCTTGACAAATTTAAGTCAATATTAAATCTAATACTCCTAGACCAAGAAAGAACGGCAGAACGATTTACCTTGTTAGAGACATCGGGTTAATTTTTTTATCCCTCCTCTCTATCTTGAAATTATAATAGCCCCGGTTCTACCTAATTGGGTAACCCACCTTCTTATGATGTAATCTCGTCTGTAGACGAGGTTTACATATCCGTTAGACAGCCTTAAAATAAACATATGAATATAAGGATGTGTTGTCTCGAAGTCCTTTCTACCCCGGCGTTTCCCTAAGCTTGAGTACATATATCGTGACACCCCTTCTACTTTAGGGTTAATTAATTAATTAGATTTAAATAAATATAAAATAGAAGTGCATAGTAATACGACTAATAAATATGAAATAATTATCATTATATATTGACTCTTATATACAGTAACCTCGTAATTGTATATGACTTCCTCCACCGATACAGTAGAGCATATATTTAATAATGTAATGATAATAATCATACTAAATTTAGATATAATATAATTGAGGTGTACTATAGAAGAATGAAATGTTACGATAATTGGGATCCACATCCAGATACACAACCTAATTAAAATAATAATTTTTTAATTTGATAAGTAATAAGTTGAAATGATAATATAATTCTCTCGAGTTACGAATAAAGACTCAATGAATCAATTAATATGATGAATTAATTCAGATAATATACAATTAACTCTGCTAACCCCTCTAAAAGTGATATAATAATAGGATTTTTGACACAGTTCACATTCCTCTATCTAAAGTTATTATAATTATGTTCATTTTCCCATGCTCATTAGGTTGTTATTAAAGTTAAATCTACGATCATATATTTCAATTTAAAACAAATACCCTTCAACTGCTTAAAAAAATGAAAATATGTATCCTTATGTGCCGTAGTCGAAGGGTGAGATGAGACCGCATTTTCACGGATATAGCTCAGACCAAAGAATACTCAGTAGGGTTCCTAATGTGATACGGCATACTTCATTTTATCCGCTCATGTGTGGTGCAAGGCGCGAATCCGACCTGGAATGGAAATGGTACTGTGTGTGGTTTAATACCAGGATTTCATTCATGCGAGTAGCCCGAATTAGTGTAGTTTATGTGAGCGTACCCTCTGAACCTTCTGTGGCAACATTTAGTGGCACCTTGTCTCTAAATAATAGATTTTATTTATAATGTCGGTCATGAGACGATTCAACCACCATAAAACATAATAATAAGATAAATAATAATTTAAGATAAGCTAAAAAAGCTAGTGGGTTCATACCCCATTGATGGTATAATAATAAATTTACCTAATAAGATACATAAAAGATCAATGGCTAATAATAATAATAGATAATATTAATTGAATAATAATTAGATAATATAATTTTTTGTGAATTAAATACTTTATTGAGATCTTCTTTATAGATCTTATAGAATACAAGTATTGATTCCATTTATATAAACTCGTCAATAATAATAATAATAATTAATGTAGTTTTGAAAATTCATACATGAATAATAATAATAGTATGTGCCATACATAGATATAATGACGAATAATGGGTAATAATAATAATAATAATACAGGGTGGTAAATAATAGATAATAAGATAAAGAAAGATTGAGAGGATATAGACTAGCAATAATACAGGAATTACGTAATATAATAGATCACATGAATTCGACAAAATAGTTAATAATAATATAAATATGCCAACATGAACTTACACCCCAATAATATTATAATAATAGATGTAATAATACAAGTAATAATAATGCTACATCACAGCATTAATAACCCCTATAGGAAATAATAAATCCAATAAATAGATAATCAAATACTCAGTACTCAAGCTCAATTGTTAATTATACTAAAATTGATTGGTAATAATAAAAAATAATAATAAAAAGTATGAGACAATATCAATTCATGAGAGACCTATATAACTGTGAATGAAGTCATATCTAGTTCACCAAGTTAGGAATAATAATAATGGATAATAATAATAATAATAATCCTAAATTGACCTGACAGTTATGTGACCTATTATTATTAGTTATATCACCAATAATAATAATTAGAGTATCTTAATGGAGATATTAATTTCAATATATTAATAATGTCGAACTAATAATTTAAATAAAGTAATATATATATACAAATCAATATAATAATAATGTAATAATATAATAATAATAATAATAATATAATAATAATAATTTATAATTAATTGTCAAAAAAATAACATAAGGTTATTCTAAATAATAAAATGGAATAATTTAGCACCGCTCTAGTCAATAACCAATGAGCAAACTATATTTAATGTTATATAAATACGGTAATTTTATAATATAATAATGACTTTAATATAATTATCCTCCTTATTTGATAAATATCATAATCATTTAATAATATAATAATTAAATTACGATCATAATAGATATAATAAATAATAATAAATTAAATCCACATAATAGATTCAATTAATATTAGATAAGTAATAATCGATAATAAATAATAAATAGAACTTATGGAATAAGTATGAATAGATTAAGTGAATATAATGATATAATACATAGAAATAAATAAACGATAGACATTCAATACTTAATAGTCCAGAAGAATTTATTCAATAAATAATAAAAAATAACTTAATTAAAAATCTTTCATATATAAGATTAAATTTTTTAATCTTGTAATTATATAGATTGTCAAATAAATGATAATAATATATATAATGAGATTAAAGTATAATTAATTAGTAATCATTAAGTTTAATGAATAATAATAGTTGCTCGACTCCCTACTAACTACGTAATTCTATCATAACTAGCTATAAATATAGTGATGATATGATAATCGATAATAATTCTAAAATAAATTATTAATGTATAAAAATATATGAATAGTATTAATAATCGAGAATAATAATTAATAATAATAATAATATAAAGTAATACCGTATATCATATTAATAATAATAAAATAGATAATAATGACATTGACGAACTTAAGCCAAGCGGTACGTTCGAGAGTGAGACAGTGAACCTATATATAATCTTCTTTAAAAAAATTACTATATGCAGGCGAGAATGAGTGTTTGTGAGTCACACATGTGATGTTACTCGGCGTGAGTGGTCGCTTTAAGGATGATGAACGGAAGGGAGGGAACATTTCGTGTACACTAATAGTGACAAAACGAGAAACGGAGTTATCCTTTCACAAAAGGTTCGGTCACATGCATCATGTTATTGAGTAACGAGTTATAGGCATACTACAGATTATGACTTACTTGAATACTATGTACTAAAGCATAACGCAGTTCTAATTTGAGTAATGTACTATATGTAGAGATGTTCGCGGATAATATTTCTGACTTGACTGGTGTATGTAACCCTTTGGGTGTGCCAGCTTGTGGTCTGAAACAAGAAGAGCAGAGTTTCTCATAAGATTTGCTTCAATGTTTCGGATACCGATTTATACAGCGACATAGGATCCTCTTGTTACTTTAAACTGCACGTGGTAGTGCTCGACACATGGAGGTCCATACCTCAAGAATGTTTATTTGTGAGGAAATACTATGGGTCACAAAAATCAGTAATACTGAGCTTCTCTCTTGATAACATTAATTGACTATAAGATACTTCTTTGTATATGGAGGTTGATACCAAAATATACGATCTCGTCGATATATAGAGAGCAGTAGTATGTATTTTTGTGTATTCATATATATTAGAGGGAGACTAAAAGAGGCATGGCACTAAGTCTTGAGGTCAGGTGAGATTTGTTGTTTTTTCTATCTTTAAATACGTGAATTTGAACCTCGATGTAGTGTATAGTTGTGTGTATATTATGAAAGAGTATGTATGGGTCAAAGAGTTAGTTTCCATATCTGTTCATGTAAGATTAGATAGTCAAACAGGAAAAATTAAGAGCCATGATTTTATAATTAAAGTTAGCTCAGGTAAGAAGTAAATTCAGAAGTAGACTAAGATAAGATGTTCAACAAGAAGTTACCTCAGATATGAAGGAAACCCTAAAGCTTACTGAATTAATATATTTAGGTACGAAGTTAACCCAGATGTTTTTCAAATAGGTAGCTAATCAAGAAATTGACTCAAATACTGAGATAACCCGGAAGTTAACTTAGATAAGGAACTAAGCAAGAAGTTATCTAAAATTGAGAACTAGATCAGAAGCTGACTCAAATAGAGTGCTAACCCAGAATTTAATTTTGATTGAAAATTAACTCATAAGTTTTATTCTCCAGTTTGAGAACTTGCTAGAATAAATCAGTTAGGTTGATGGTTAACCTAGAAGTTAGCTTATTGCAGTTAGGAAGATGATTAGAAAGATGTGAGTCTCTAGATTATTTCCAAGAAAGAAATCGCATTGTCTCTGGAAAGCTATGAAGATGATTTGAGACTAGGAGCTAGAGTATTAGAATAAGAGGAGGACTGGTGTCGGAGTTTGAACAGAAGATGTAAACTCGTCCCAAGTAGAAGTGTTACGCTTACCATAGAGAAATACCGTGTAGTAATATATCACGACATAGGTAGTATTGATTCTAGACAGATGTGTTAACCAAAAATTGAGAACAGATAGTGAAATGTGTATACCGGGTTGTGTCATCTATTAAATAGGGACAGATTAACCCCAAAAATTTATGTAGTAGAAGGTGGAATTATAGGAAAAATTGAGTGTAGCGAGCTTATGTTCTTTATAGGTACTATGCAGAAGGGGTGGTGAAATCTGTAGTGTGTTAGAACCTAGGATATTAAAACAATAGAATAAATCTGAAAATATGAAAATTATTATACTCTCCGCTTGGTTTGTGAGAGTTTCTATTGAAAAAGGGAAACTATATTAATGTAATGAAATATATGTCAGTAGTATGTAGTAGGAAATTTGATATGTAAATGGCTAAAGGAGGCTGGCTTGTGTAATTAAATCGTATATTGTAAACGTGCGTAATAATTAGTTATAAAGTATAGAGGTATTATATCATAATAAATCATATTGTGAGGCTAGATTAATATATAGAGTTATATTATAATCTAATTAGAGCGGTATGTTAGTTTAACTCTTATGTTATATAGCTTATAAATGTTAATTAGTAGTGAGAAACTTATATATGGTTCAATGTGAATAATAACGGTAAATTATATAATGGTAAAGATAATCTAAATTTCAATATGTATATATATCGTAGTAATGGTGATCACTTAGTGATGCAAATTCATAGGGGGTAACATCCGCATCGCATCCGCATCCGCACAGTATTAAGAGTTATCCGCTTCCGCATCCCGTCGACTGTCCCTGGTGATGGAGATGAGCCCGCATTTGTTAAAAATTTGTATATATGAGAGATTATGATAGAAAAAGGAATTTTATAATTGAAACGTATATATTAACATGAGTTAAGGATGAATTGTAAAATGGAAATGATTGGGCAGTAGAATATGAGAGATTAGGAAGGTGGTGAAATACCAAAAAAGAGAGCGGGATAAATCGATGCGAAAAGTACGTGAGATGTTGAGTCATTTGGAAAGGATTATTTACCGATATCTATTAAAGGAACAACTGGTGTAATGTCAGAAGAGAACATCCATTGAGCCCGCTTAAGGGGCGTGAAAATGTAGTACACTTCCATTAGATGATGGTGGAAGAATAGATGTTTCATGAACGTGCAAATCATAGAATCCGGCTGTCTTCGTAGCGAGCCCCGCAGTGGTGACGAGATAAAGGGAATTCGAGTCATAGTAACCAGTGCCATAATGGTGAGAAATGCTGATCCTGATGCATATATACACATACGTACCTAGCTATGGTCTCAAGACCTAAGAGCTGAAGACCCATAATGGTTTTATGAAGT
>JABUQX010057628.1:42500-51124 GCA_015478945.1 Trachelipus rathkii
GCTCATGTAGTGCCACTGAGTTGTGATTGTCGCGGTCCCTGAAGCCCTAGGGTGGATTATTTTCATGAACTTGACTCAAATGAACTATATAGGTACTGCTCCACTTAAGTGAATAGCAGCCATTCTCAAGATGTTCTATAAAATCAATTGCTCAAATGTGTTAATAGGTGTATTATTACTTAAATCTTTTTTTATATTACCTCTAGCTCTCTTAATGAGTTTATGGTTATGAAGCAATTTTATCTTGGTATTCAGCTGTTAACATGTTAACGTCATACTTCTAATAACCCAACTCAAGCTCCCTTTGAGACGTGGAAGTATATAAATGTAGTGTGAGTACTTAAAGAATAAAGATAGAAATATATTGATATTCTATTTATTATAACCTATAAGAATTCTTAATATGTAAAACTTTAATATTTTACATTTTTAAATAAAAGGTATTTGTCGCGAACAAAAGTGCTCAGGAACTTTTTATTTTGTATACCGCACGTGCAAGTCCTCAGCTTAATTTCCTGATCACGATACCCTGACCATCCACCTTTCACGCTAGTTCCGCACCTATATTCTTGGTAGTTCCTCACGCTCCAGGAGCGGACTTAGATACGGACTAGCGGATCATTAAAGAGCCGGAAGTTGGTACCCATCCTTCTGAATATTATATATAATATATATAAATATATATATTATATATATATATATATATATTTATATATATTGTATGTATATAATATATATATTAATATATATATATTATATATATATATATAATAATATATTAATTTAATATATTATATATATTATATTATATATATATATATATATATATATATATATATATATATTATATATATATATATATAATATATTAATATATATATTATATAATTATAATATATTAATATATTATATATATATATATAATATAATATATATTATATATATATATATATATAATATATACTATATATATTTAATATATATATATATATAGTTATATATATATTATATAATTAATATATATTAATATATATTTAATATATATATTATATATCAGATATTATATATATATATTAATATAAATATATTTTATATTTTATAATATTAATATATATATATATAATATATTATTAATATTTAATATTAATATATATATATATATATTATATTATATAATATATATATATATATATATATATATATATATATTATATATATTTATATTATATATATATTATATATATATATATATATTATAAAGAGAGAATGTGAGATAGAGATAGAGAAAGAGATAGATAGACATATTGAATAGATTATGTATATATATAAAAATCATATATGTTATATATAAAGATATGAGTAGAGGTAGAATAGAGATAGAGTGAGATAGATAGAAGAGTAACGTAAGTGAAGAGTAAGGAGACCCTAGAGGAGATTAGTAGATAGTAAGAAGAGAGATTAGTAATACGATAGAGATATATAGGAGAGATGAGGAGAGCATAAGAGGGGTAGTAAGTGAGATATTCCCCTAAACCTTTTTATTATATAAATTTAATAATCACTTAAAAATAAATTAAAATTATCGCAAACGTGATTCTGAAAAAATTAAATTCATATAATTTATTATATTCCAATATATAATAACTAATACAATATAAAATTAGAATTTGTTTTTCTAAAAATACTCATAATACAAATATATTTAATTTATAAATAATTTATAATCAACACTTTCTACAAGTAAATTAATATTATTGTAATTATTCTCTTCTCAATTATTATAAATTCCAAATTAATATTTAATTTCATTTTGAGTTTCCAGAATCTTTTTACAGTTGGCTTATATATAAATATATATATATATATATATAATATATATATATATATATATACTATAATATTATATATAATAATCATATATATAATATATATATTAATATTATATTAATATATTAATATTAAAATATATATTATATATATATAATATATATAATATATATATATAATTATAAATAAATATATTATTAATAATTATAATAATATTATATAATATATTAATATAATTACCTAATATATATAATTATATAATATAATATATTAAATATAATATATATATAATCTCTTGAATTTATCTAGTTAAAGTATTGACCTTACTTCATTTTTTTAAATAAAGTTTAGACTTTTGTTTGATCGTTCTAATATAATTATATATTTATTTTAATTTAATTTCCACAATTATAATTATATTTAACTAACAGAGTTTTACTATTATTTAAAACGTCATGAAACCTGTATATAGGTGGTATTTTGTGGTAGAAGTAGGCAGCTCTTTTGGCAAGTATCATCATAATGACATAGCTACTTTGCAACTACAATTCTATATATAGTAACATAAACATACTTTAATTACTCAAATTCTAGGTAAAGCCTAATCTTACTATGACTTTACCAGTAAGCACTCAGATTTATTAGATGGCACCAGTGTTCGAAGTTTATAATAAATAATATAAATTTAAAAATATTACTTAAATACATTACTTATAAAGTAGTTACCTAGTTTAGTCTAAATTACTATATAACCTGTAACAATGTTCAATACTATTTTACATTTACATAAGTTTCTCACCATATATATAAGGGTTAAGACGTTCATCTCTAATAAGCAAGATGTGAATATGTAGTAAATTTAGGCGAATAAATGTCAATGTTATACCAAATTATTATATGTTAATTTTGGAAGTTGTAGTAATAATTATTTTATAATTGTTATAAATACTTAAATAGCTATTAATTAATTTTATTTGTTACAAATTAATATACTTAATATATAATATAGACATTATACATAATATAGCTAAATTCAAGTAAACATTATAACAAACTGGCATTTCATCTTTCAAAATATATGGTATTGATAAAATAAAACTTAAATTAACAAACAAAACAAATACATAATAGAAAATAATATCAACAAAACAGATAATATAATTAACAAATGTCGTCTTTTTTTTTATTTAAGATCTCACTAAACTCTGAGAGTAATATTTAATCATCATTCCTAGAACTTACAACAATAATCGCAACTATGTATATATATAAATTTGAATCACATATAATTATTATCAAAATCAAATTATATAATTAATAATTGAAAATTTCATAGATAATACATCACAAATCAAAATCAATATCCAAATCACTTAGGTTAAGTATGATCCAAACTAGATCAACTCATATCAGAATAAATACATGTAAAACTCCTAAGATCACACCAACACAATATTAACTAATAAATAATAAAAAATTAAATCAACTAATTATCGATATCTATAACTCGTAACTTAATATCCAATTCTATCTTATGTATATTGTACTCAATAAGTTACAATCAATATCAAGAAGCAAAATTCAAAATTTTAACTTACTGATACTAAAAAAATTTACCAATAATACTAAAATTAAGATCTGATAACATGAACTGACATATCGACGTTCGAAATCATCATTGCTAATATTATTATTTCCATTAACTGACATAAATTACAATATGATATCCACATAACGAATATCAAATATAACAATATTATCGTGCCGAATATACAAATGCAGATAATATATCATAACATGCTACTTGAGTACCATAATAATTTTACAGAGATTAATTACTCAATAAAGTGACTCAAATACAGTGCAAATAAAATAATCAATAAATCTTGACATAAGATAATAATTAAATATAAGTATAAGCGTTTAATAAGTGGAGTATGACCTAAATCTGCGAAAACATATAAATACAAAACAGTCTATCTTTTATAGATAATGCATCAATATCATAAAACGATAATAACCCAGAATAAATCAGTAATAATAATAATAATGACTCTGCTATGAATAAGTTATAATTCTACCATACCGTCTAAAATCTCATAAGGGATAATATTAATATTAATACAGAAAATAAACAATTATGAAATAAGCTTCAAGAGATATTGGAATCAATGCGGGACTTTTATCAAAGTATTTGTTTAACATGTTTGTTGTTATTTGCGGGCAGTTAAAATAAACTCACGTGTTTGTTAACGGAAGAGAGTGGAGGTATGAGCAGCGTAATAATTTGTTTAGGCTAAACCACTCGTCGTCATTCACCTGGAATTTGAAGATTTGGGGATTATACACCACAAGCTAAATGAATTCAATTTAAGACATGAGACATACATCACCATCGAGCTTCGAAGTGAGCCAACGTCTTTTGTACTGCTCTCCATACATACCTATCTCTCGAGTTCTTCTCATCTCTTCATTCTCTCAATGCTACTCTAGCGTTCTGGATACATGCGTACATCGTACATCATCTCTACTTCTCTGCTCTCTCTGGCAAATTTATTACTCTCTTTCTTCTTCTTCTTCTATACTCTCTTCTTAAGTGCATACAAGTCCTCTCGTGCGGTAACATAACAATACTGGCTCTTTTCCCTCTCTCTCTCTCTCTGAGTAATCTAATTATTAATTATCGAACTAGTGATCAGAACAATGCAAAGATATAAACTAAATAGAGAATTAATAAGACTCCATATACTATAATAAATTTAGTAATAATAATAAATAAATTAAATAATAATAATATAAATAATAATATATATAATATGATAATTATAATAAATAATATATATAATAAATAATAAATTAAATAATAAATTATATATAAATAAATTAAATATAATTAAATATAAATAATCCATAAATATAATAAATGAAAATATTAAAATAAAATTAATAATAATAATAATATATACTCAATTAAAAAATAAATAATAATAATAATAATAATGAATTAATAATATGTGAAGTATTAAATAATTTATAATATAATTTTCAAAAAAAATTTACTTTGAATTTCAAAACTTTGCTGTCATTTTATGGTCTACTACTTTAATCATATTTAATAACAAAGATCACTATACATTTTAATATATATAATTGTCAAATATTTTTATAACAATTTTCAAACATCAATATCATTATATATATATATAATTAAAACTTTGAACGTTTGTAAATATTTAGAGGTAAGTAAGGCCTTAAATAAATTTAGTAGATTGCCAGCCACCAGTGCGGGTCCTTATTATCTTGAGAACTGCAGAATTAACATTTAATTAAAATAATAATTGTAAAAATAATATAATAATATAAATATATAATAATTAATATTAAAATTAAATTAAATAATTATTAATAATATAATTATATATAATAATAATAATTATATCAATAATTATATAATAATAATTAATATAATAATAATATATAAATAATTAATTAAATAATAATAAATAATTAAATAAATAGTTAATTATTAAATATTAAGTGTACCTAAAATAACCCTATAAATAGCAGATCAGATCTGTAGCTCAGATCATGCCCGCAATATAGATGCTGGCAGAACCGGAATTCCGGAACTCGACCGGGTCAGATCAGAGACTGGGGAGGGCGGTTGGATATTAGGCATAAGCAATAGGAAT
This sequence comes from Trachelipus rathkii, assembly GCA_015478945.1. Lineage (NCBI taxonomy): Eukaryota > Metazoa > Arthropoda > Malacostraca > Isopoda > Trachelipodidae > Trachelipus > Trachelipus rathkii. The sequence goes on from JABUQX010057628.1 coordinate 48,020, forward strand.
TTTAAATACCGTATTTATTTATAATGAAACAATCTTTTATCAAATGATGTAAAATTATTAATAATTAATTATTACCTTTCAATTAATAATCTTGTTGATCCATAGCTAAATTGATATCATACATGTTAAGCCACTGATAAGGCAATGGAAGAACATGACCCCCCCCCCTCCCTTCACCCGACAAACCCATGAACCTACTCACCCCTTTTTTTTCTTTTTAAAAAATATTATATATTATTATATATATTTATTATATTATAAATTAATTAATATAATATATATATATATATAATATATATATATATAATATATATATATATAATACATTATATTATAAATTTTATTTATTTAGTTTGCTTGTGCTTATTTTATGTCCCTAAAACATAAATTATATTTTTTGTGAGGGTGGGACAACTTAATTTCAATTAATTTATTTTCTCTATTATTAAATCTAATATTATTACTCCTATAATTTACCCGCGGGTAATTATAAAAGGATTGATCCCAGAATCCGATGTTCTTACTTTTGTGAATTCATCCCAGATTACCCTTGGTGAGATTATAAAAATAAAAATCCCTTAAATGACCTTAAGGATATTTGAGTTTCCAATAAAAGGTATATAATAAATATACCTTTTTTTTTTATTTTTTTATTTTTATTTATATAATCTCTGTTGTTTGTTTTTTTTATAATCTATCTCTGAGAAATGATTGTGTATACATTATTTTATATTTATTGCAGATTTATTAGTGTAAATATCTGATCTGAGGTAATGTAAACAAACCATCTTCATCATAGACAAGTGGACGATAGCACAAGATACAAGAGACAAAGAGAAAATTCGGATAGAAAAACAAGTCTAAAGGTAAACAAACCCCGAAAACTGTACGCCAACCAACACAACAAAGTCAGGTTGACAAGCCTGCAAAGAAGGATTCAGCCTCGCTGATACAATGATGCAAATAAAAAATAATATACCTGGTGGCAGACATTTGCAACTAGCAAATGTCGCCACCTGGTGAATATATGGCGCTGTACGCGTTCCGCACGTGCAGGAAAGAGGCAGGAATGAGCACACACATGATAACTGTGATACAGGCACGTTTATTTGGAACTATGGTAACAAATACTGTTCAATATGGCTTCCAAACTCCACTGCATGCTGCATCCGTAACACGGCATGGTCGACAGTTGCTCGTAGCATATCTGGGGTAATCTGAGCAACATGCTGGTGTATGCTCATATTGAACAGTATTTGTAACCATAGTTCCAAATAAACGTGCCTGTATCACAGTTATCATGTGTGTGCTCATTCCTGCCTCTTTCCTGCTAGCACTCATGTTACTGTAAAGAAGGTTTTACAGTCAATCCCATTAATCATCCTCGTATGGCGACAGGTGCCATACTACGTATTAATATTTATTACTAAACATTCGCTGAGTAACGCATTGACCTCTTTTTATATATAAGCCAATATATGCCACATAAAATAGTTTCCAGATACTCATAAACAATACCTTTTAGTGGAACCCGTGCTATGTATCCTATATTGGCAACACCGCTCAGGGAGTTATATAATTTATAATGATACCATTAATAATAATATTAATATTTAATATGAATATATATATTATATATATTAATTATTATATAATATAATTATATTATATTATATAATATATATTAATTATATAATATATATATAATATTAATATATTATATATATTATATAATTAATATATATTATTAATATATACTTTTTTAAAGTAGATATATCTCCATAAAATGGCTACTAAATATAATAATTTCTGAATAACATAAAAATGACATTAACCTCCAAATATGTATATATTATATATAATATATTATATATAATAAATATATATATAATATATATATATATACTATTTTTATTTTAATATTATATAAAATAAATCTATTTTGTTTTAAGTCATTGTGTGAAACTTTTCATCTTAAAACCAATAGAATATAATAAAAGCTTATTAGTTAATTGGATTTTTACATAGTGAAAAAGTTACACCAGTATATATAATCGTGCAAATAAAAAAATTAACTTTATCTGATTAATTATTATGGAAATAAAAATAAGTTATATTTGGTACTTGTTTGTAGCCTTCAAAATATATCACTATTAAAATTTATATTCTTATACTGTAATAATAGGATTGTTTGGGTATAACTATTTCATATTCACCTTAAGAATCACTTTTTACTCTTTCTTTAATTGATTTTATGCGTGTGAAAGATGTTAAGAAATAGTGAATGTATGTGCATTATTTATGTGTAAGTGTATTAAGTCAAAGTAACATACTAATATGAACTATCTATTACAGTAATGATTATATTAATTCAAGCGAACATTGAAAAATATGAAAATTAGCGTTGAAATATTGCTAATTTTGAGAGGTGGATTGATTGAGACCTTACGTTGTGTAAGTTATAGCATTATGTAAGTGCCATAATTTTTGCTTAGCCTTATAATACTGTATTTATATGAGGGATTAAAAAACTTTGGTTATAATGATGAATTAAATTATGTTAACAAATAATAGTAGATGGGCTTTTATTTTTAAACCGTTTATCTATCAATATTATCTATCTAATAAATAAGTTATTAATAATCCAATGCTACAGAATAAGCTATAATTATTATTATGCTAAATGATAAATGAATAAACTTTAATGAAATCGTATTCATTAAATATTTAAAATCTATCTTTATCTTAATTTTAAAATTCTTATAAACAGAAGCAAAGTGGTGTAAATTCAGTAGGGTGATGAGTTGCTTAAACTTTATCAAATAATTATTTACTTCACTAAAAAAAATGGTATATATGTAGTTAATTATCAATCATAAATTAAGTTTTAATTAATTACATAGTATGGACTACTTTAATTATTAAAACTAAAATGCATACAGTACAACAAAATAATGTGCTAAAATTAGGAATAAAGAATTGCCTAATGCTACGAACTAAGAAGGACATAAAAGAAATCTGCCGTAAAGAATTATTGAATAAATTGAAAGATTACGATAGGTTACCTCAAAACTAAGATGTTACTAAATGACTTATTATCTAATT
>JABUQX010057629.1:0-2500 GCA_015478945.1 Trachelipus rathkii
TAATTTATACTTTACCTCCGGCTCCGGCTCCGGCTCGGCTCTGGCTCCGGCTCAGGCCTCCGGCTCCGGCTCCGGCTCCGGTCGCGGTTTGGTTCAGACTTGATTTCAGCTCCCTTTTGTGCATATTACTTTCATCTGCAAAAAAAAATTCTGAAAAAAATTATGCGATCGGCTCCGCTCGCGCTCCGGCTCCGACTTCGTTTCCATTTCAAAATAGTTCAGCTCCGACTTTCCAGAAGTATTTTTTCCTGCAAAAACAAATTTTTTTTAAAAAAAATTTTTAATTTTTTTTTGTCTGCTCCAGCTCCGGCTCCGTCTCCGGCTCCGGCTCCGGCTCCGGCTCTCGCTCCCGGCTCCGGCTCCGGCTTTGGCTCGACTCCGGCTCCGGCTCCAACTCCGACTCCGCACCTCCTTCGGAATAGTTCAGGCTCCGACTTTGCAAAGTATTTTTACACTGCAACCACAAGTTCTTTTAAAAATGAATAATTTGGTTTCCGGCTCCGGCTCCGCTCCGGCTCCGGCTTCGGTCTGCTTCGGCTCCTCAAATTTGTTCAGCTCCATCTTTGCAGATATATTTTTCACCTGCAAAAAATTTCTTTAAAAAAATTTGTTTTTCGGCTTTATCTCCGTCTCCCTCTCCGGCTCCGGCTACGGCTCCGGTTCCGACTCTGACTACATTTATATGATTGAGAAAGAGCTTGATCTTGGGTTGAGTTTGCGAAAATTTATTATAAAATGTGAATAAAACCTAGAAAGATCCTGGAAAGTTGAATTGCAATTTCGAACCTGGAAATAAATTTTTTTAGTTTGACACCCCTATAAAAAATATCCTGTATCTTAAAAACCTTTCGGAATTTCGAAACAAAAATTACACCATGATGTAGAGGAGGAAATTTTCTAATAATTAAAGTAATAAAAAGAAAGTGAAATTTTTTATTTGTACCCTAAAATGTAAGGGTTGGGCAAGTACAGGGTCCCCTTAATGTGTTTTCGTTTTCATTTTAACTTGAAGTCAACTAGCTGTGTGCTTTTATACGGCTAGCTTCTTCTGACAGTATTCTCCGCTAGATTGTCGCAGATGCCAAAAAAAATTGGTGTCTACTCCATATTGGCCGATGAAACTGCGGATTTATCAGGCAAGAAACAAATTTCTATAGGATTAAGGTTTTTCGATCTTGGAAAATGAATGTTCGAGAAGATTTTCTGGGATTTGAAGTTCTTGAAGGGAACTATTGCCAAAACGATTGATTTGTTTTTATTAAAAGAAGGTTTGGATCCGAGTCTATGCGTTGGTCAGGGGTACGACGGCTGCGCAGCAATGACAGGTAAAGAACACAGAGTTCAAAAGAAACTGCGAGAAAAATATAAAAATGGATTATATTTTTACTGCGTAAGCCATCGGCTTAATTTGATTATTAATGACGCTAAACATGCATTTCCGAAATTCTAAAAACACTATTGCAACAATAAAATACATAATAAAACTTTTTTCAGAGAGTCCAACCCTAAGAAAAAAAATAACATTTCCGCAACTTGATTAACTTTGTGAAACCCGTCGGACTCAAAATATATATATTATATATAATATAATTATATATATATATAGAGGGTATATATATATATATATATATATATATATATATATATATATATATATATATAATATATATATATAATATATACATAATATATATATATATATTATAATAATATATATTTATATATAATATATATATAATAATATATATATATATATAATATATATATATATATATATATATTATAATTATATAATCTGACAAATACTTCTTTGAAGTGGATACAATTACGAATTCTTAAATGGAATATATCGTACCTTACAACTGTGATAGAAACTCATAACATTAAAAATATATATTGATATTTTATTGTAAAGGTGAGATGACAAAAAAAATTTTAACTAACCGACTTTTTTGCTTGGTCATAAAAGTAAAACGTGTTCACTTATGTCTAATTAAATAAAGAAAAAGTAATTACCGATTTTCTCCAGATTTTTTTTTTTTTTTTTTTTTTTTTTTTTTTTTTTTTTTTTTTACAAAAGATAAACACACAACCGCTCACGGGCAGAGCCCCTAAATCTAGGAAATTGGGTGTACGACTGTACTATTTAACGTCCTAGCAGGGACGAAGAAATACCAAAAGGACAGAATAGCTCTCATCTACCACTGAACAGTTTTGAAACCTTGACCTCGGATGCTTGGCGAGTGCTGTAGCCGCTGAGCTACCGCGGGGCTTTTATTTAAATAAAAATAAAATACATAAAAAATAAAAACACATTGACATGCAAACACATAAATACATACATACATATGCACCCGTCATGTAGCTTTACAAATAAATACAATATATACATACATAATATATCACTACGATCATTATTAGCATTATTATTAATAGCATTAAAATTAACGTAGATATCATTAACAATATTACAACATTAACATTGTCATGGATAACATCA
>JABUQX010057629.1:7500-10000 GCA_015478945.1 Trachelipus rathkii
ATATATATATATATATATATTATATTTATATATATAAAATATAATATATATATAATATATATATGATAATAATATAAATATATAATATATAATATATATATATATATATATATATATATATATATATATATATATATAATATATATATAATATAAAGGTTAGTGTGGATCTTGATAAGTTATTATGATATTGCAGGTGAAAAGTACTCCTTAAAAAGCTTAATTTTTAAATGATAAGAATTCATTAAAGCTACTTCCGAAAGCTGTACAAACACTCATTATATTTATAGTAAATATATATATATTATATATATATATATATATTATAGTATATATATATAATATATATATATATTATATATATATATATATATATATATATATATAGATATATATATATATATATATATATATATATATAATATATATGGACATGATAAATGAGACTCCGTTTTATAGGGGAAAATTTCGATAAGAAAAACAACGAATTTTGAGTATTTTCTTTATTGTGGCAATTCTATTAAAAAAATTATATAGCGTCATTTGCATATATTCTATGAATTTAACATTGACTACCACAAATATCATAAAGTCCGAAAACTGTTCTAATAATAATAACAACTAATTTAAAAAAAGAAATTATCAATCAATACTTTTATCATTCCCTAAAAAGAATTATTATATTATTTATTATTATTATTATTAATTTTATATATTATTATTATTATTATTATTATTATTATTATATTATTAGTATATTTTTATTATTCTTTTCTTGTTTTTTTTTCTTTTTGCTTTATTCATTTGATTTTTCTTCCTTTGTTTCTTTTTTGTTTTATTTTTAATTTTATTTCGATTATACATAGATTTATGGAGTAATTTTTATTAAAAAAAATCGTCCACACGGACCGCGAGCATAACGAGCGGAGGTACCTCGCTTTAGCGAGGGGACATGGGGAGATATAGAGAGGGCCCGAGCCCCACCCGATCAAAAAAATTAAAAGTATATAAAATATAAAATCAATTTATTATTATCATGACGTCTCTACAAACTTTACGTACATTCAAAATTGCTTTTAAAACGAAATAAATAGCCTAAGCTTATTCATTTTTATAAGACTAAGCGTGTGAAGCCACAAAAAATATATAGGCAATTTTACTTTTCACTTTCTGTTAATATTAATTAAAGATTACATTTGGGACAAATCCAGTATTTACAATGCATTTACCCAAAATCATAGAAATAATTTTACATTTTTACATGCATCTTCGTCCGGAGTCATCTTATTAAATAAGCCTATATATATATATATATACTATAGTATATAGATATATATATATATATATATAATAATATATATATTATATATATATATAATATATATATAATATATATATATATATATATATATATATATATATTATATATATAATATATATTAATATTATATATATATATATATATAGTATATATATAGTAATATATATAATATATTATATTATATATGATATATACTATATATATATATATATATATATATATATATATATATATATATATATATATATATATATATATATATATTATATATATATATACGGATATATTAGGGTTGCACATTACAATTCTTTCTTTCTGTTTCGTACGTGTATTGGCATTCGTTTGATGCTGATATTCTATCGATTTGATCCGATTTCTTCTAATCATTGTTTTCTCTCCAAACAGGTACAAATAATGAAGGTTATTTATTCCTCATTCATTCCATCTAATAATATGCAGTCGCTTTGTCATTGGTCTTTGAAAGCGTTTCGTTTGCTATTCTTTCTTGGAGGTTGTTGTCATTTGTATCATTTAAGAGTCTGATAGAAAATGAATGTCTCGCACATATGGGATTAATCATGTCATATATTAGGTACTCACACACGCACACGCGCATGCACCTACACACACACACACACTAATATATTATATATATATATATATATATTATATATTAATAATATATATATATATATATACTATATATATATATATATATTATTTATATATATATTATATATATAATATATATATATATATATATATATATATATATAAAAATATATTATATATATTATATATATATATACTATAATATATATATATACTATATATATATATATATATATATATTATATATATATATATATATATATATATATATATATATATATATATATATTATTACTATATATATATATATATTATATATATATATATATATATATATATAATATAGTATATATATATATATAATATAATATATATTACTAAATATATATATTATATAGATATAATATAATATAATATATATATATATATATATTATATATATATATATATATATATATATATATATATATATTTTCTTTTTTTTTTCATATTCCTATTTTCCCCAAATTGGTGGGTAAGGTGCTGTACAAGCATCGAAAAAAAAAAGCAGTAGGAGAACATGACAAAC
>JABUQX010057629.1:20000-28625 GCA_015478945.1 Trachelipus rathkii
ATATATATATAATATATATATATTATTATATATTTAATATTCATTATTCTTTTTTTTATACTGATATTAACTACATACCACTCAGCGGTACTATGCCCTTTTTCTCCAAACAGATACTAGGCAAATATAAAAATAATATATTAAAAATGTAGTGCACCATGGTGACTATGAAATAATAATTAAATAGTATATAAAAAAATATCATAGTATATGATATAAAAAGAAAATAAATATAAAGGAATAGTGAAACTCATACCATGACTCTATCATAGAGTCTTACGACCGCATCAGGTGTTATGAAATTTATTATATTTGTGAAATATATTAATTATAATTTTCTAGTATGTAGATCCTAACAAATTCTATAATTATTTAGTGGGATAGAACGGACAATGATATTCTAAATATAATAATATAGACCATTTTATCTTAGATTTACGAACTCGATCAGTTTAATATTTTTTTATTATTATTATATAATAATATATAACATATTAATTTAGCTAGATATTATGATATAACAATATAATGAATTTAAGTAGAGTAAACAGGGAACATGCATTCAAGATATCAGAAAATTATTTTAATAATTTTTTAAAATTTAAATTTATTTAGTAATATTAATTTATATGTATTTAATTTATATTATGTATATTGCGATGATATTTCAAAAAACCTAATTAAAGAATACCAAGTTGGTAAACCGCAAATTAGATTGGGTGACAGGAGTCGGCGTTCCGAGTTCTCTCGCTACTTGCTGATATATTGGACCCGGATGTACGCGGGGTTTATTCCTCTACACCCCTCCCCACTACGGAGTGTTATATTGTAGAAACGTCCTTCCCCTCTGTCCCCTCGAGTCCGGTGCTACAGAAGTCCCTACTTCATTAAATGTATATATATATATTAAATTAATATAATATATATTATATATATATATATATATACATATCTATTATATATATATATATATATATATATATATATATATTATATTATAAAAAATATATATATATATATAATATGAATAGTAAATAATATCCATATTTGTGAGATGAAGATCTCCTGTATACGACTGGGGATCCAATATAAATGGTAGATCTGCGCGTATATCCTCAATGATAAGCGTCGTATCTGTACTATCATCTTGTCCATGTATATGAATATAATACCTATTGTATACCACCATGATTCATATAATTATAAAAATATTATTTAATAAACATTCGCAACTTATTGAATTCATGGTCCGATTTACCACTGTAAATAATTCACTTATAGTTTATTATAGATTAATTCAATTAAATATAAGTTAGAGGCAATATAGTTAATAAAAAAAACAAGAAAAAAAATTCAAAACTAGACGTGTACTATAAGTCGTAAAACAGAAATAGGACATTATTATAATATTTATATATATATATTTATATATATTAATATAATATATATATATATTATATTATTAATATATATAGATATATATAATATTAATATATAATAAATATATAATTATATATAATATATATTATTATATAATTATTAATATAAATATTAATATATATATCTATATTTTAATAATATATATATTATAATTATTATAATTATAAATTTTTTAATATATAGAAATATTAATATATATTTATTATAATATTATTATATATATATATATATTAATATTAATATATATATATATATATTATATAATATATATATTATATATACATATATAATTTATATATATAATTAATATAATAATATATAATACTATATATATATTAATATATATTTATAATATATTAATTATTTAATATATATTATAATAATAATATATATATATTATATATATATAATGTATAATTTATTTAATAATTTAATTATATATATAAATATATATTAATAATATATATATATATTTATATTAATATTAATTACCCTATTATATATATAATATATAATATTTTATTATAATTAATTGTGCTATTGTATTATATATTATATATAATATATATTATATATATATATATATATTATATATACAGTTATTTATATATATATATATATATATTATATAATTATATATAGTATATATATATATATAATATATATTATTATATATATATTATATTATATTATTAATATATATATTTAAATAACATATATAATTATATAATATATATATATATATATATATATATATAATTTATAATTAATATATATATATAATAGAATAATTATATAATAATAATATATATTATATATATTATTATATATAATAATATATATATATTATATATTATATTATATATATAATTATATTAATATATTATTAATTAATATATATTATATAATAATTATATATATATATATATATATATATATATATTAATTATTATATATATATATATATATATATATATATGTAGTATAAATATACTTATTTTATATATATTAATATATATATTAATATATATAATATATATATATATATATATTAATATTATATATTATATATATATATATAATATATATATATATATATATAATATTAGATATATATATAATTATATTAATAGATTATTATTATTATATTTATTAATATATTAACATATATATATTATATATTATATATATATATATTATAACTCAGAACACTATTATATGTTCCGTATGATGTGATACCTCAACCATCTAGCTATAGACCATCACACAGTCAGACTTATCATACATTATTACTTTCAAACCTGTATCTCCTTTACTACACACCTCTTAGACTTCATTAAAAATACCCATTATCTATCAATCCTCCAAGCTTCTCTATCAAGCATTCACCACGTTCCAAACTTAAAATCTTATACTGTCACTATTACAGTATAGTAGACCTCCATATTATCTTATCATTTCATCCCATCAGTAATTGTAACACTACTTCACCTTGTACACCACTACCTCTAATTCTTTCATTAATATCACCAATCTTTAGTATACTATATAAAATTGGAGATAACTAAGGAGACATATATCATCTAATCACCTGACTGCTCACTTTCTTATATATTAATTATATATTAATTAATATTTTATAATTAATCGCTTTCAAATCCATTTATTCTAACTACAAGCCTCCTACTAATATATATTGATCATATCAATACTATTTGCATGTTCCTAATTACAAGAAAGCTAACAACAACAAACTCAATATAACATCTAACTATAATCACTGTCATAGAGAGCTTCCCTTTTAATCCAATGCATTACGCCTGTTGCAAAATTCCTGATTAATTCACTATAAATAACATAAATCAATTATTTCTTATCTTCTCTCTCATTTTTCTCAATTACATCTTGAATAGTTACGTTTCTTAAATGAGTGATAAATTAATTTGATCCACACATCCTCTTACCACTCTAATGACACTTGAATCTTACTACCAAATCAGTTACTTCTAGTCAACTTACATATATTCATTATATATCATCCCTTCTATCACTAATAAACTTAATTCCGTACTTCATACATTATTTTTACTATAGTTACCACTATATCCCTCCATTACCTTATTTTTAAAGAGTAGGTTTAATTATTACTTGAGCTACGGGTCTTCCAATTACTCCTTCGAAGAAATATATCATTACTGATTAACAGCTTTAGTTATCAGCGACTTCCAATAATCATCTAAGTTCATATATTAAACCATCTGCACAGTGCCATCACGTTCTTGAAAATCATATCACCAGAATTCATCATATATTATAACTCAAGAAATTGAACAAATTTACCATTCTTCATACTTTCTCACTCCACCCTATAATACTCATCACTATTACCTTATAACATATAGGTGACCTCATTTCCCCAAAAAGCACTAATTTTTATCATATGTGACCTCTATCATATAATCCCTCATACATTTCGCTATCATTTCTATCTTCATTACTAACAATGATATATATGCCAGATTTTCATAAAAGGTTACCCTCTTACAACTTCGTGCAATTCCATTTTATCATCTAACGAAAGCAATATCTATATTATAATATCCCTTTATTTTAATGTGGCAGATGTATCCACATTACTTTCTTTATTATTACTTAACATTTCGTTCAGCTATCCTTCCAGAAAAAGCCTTATTATTTCTTAATTCCATATGTCAGTTGCATTCATATATCCTTCCAGACTGCATTCAATTACCTCAGTTATACCTCCTAGAGTATTTAAAATCTATTTAATATTACCTTTTTCTTTCAGCTTAATTATATAAATTCAAAAAACATCTTTACTTATTGAATGATAATCTATTAATCATGCCTAGAGCTATTAGCACATTATTCAAATCACGCCTTTTTTTATTATTTAACTTTATTATAAACTCAAGTTTAGGATTGAGGCAATTTTGCGTGCAGTTTTTTATGTATTTTAATTTTAAAAAAAATCAATTGATGATTATTTAATGATTTTTATTTAATTTTTTTCATAAATTTTTTCAGTATCAGATTCGAAACGTCACGCGATATATAATTAGTAACTTGCAAATTATATTTCATCAGTGACTTACTATATCCGGAATCCAGAAAAATCAAAAATATCATAAAAATATCAAATATTACAATGTATCAACATAATTGAATTTTATTTTTAAAAAAATAATCAAAAATAAATCATACCATTAATATAGTTACGCCAATGCCCTGCTGCTCTGTAAGACGCTTGATGCATCAACCTCGTATTCAAGCATACACACTATTCCCTCATATCGGTATGAGATGAGATCAGAGCCACCTCGCATATATATATACTTTTTATTAGATTATGTCTTATGATAAACAAAAATTAATTGGATGGATAAGTTTTGGTATTATTGCTTATTATATATCATTATACTGTTTATGTTTATAAGTAAGAGTGATTACACTAACGTCTACTCAGGTCATATATATTAATATTGATTTTATCTATAGTCAAATTAATATATTATCACGTGACGTTACTGAATACCAAAATCAGAAAATATCAAAAAAAATCAAAAAATCAAAAAAAATCACAAATTGATATTTTTTTAAAAAAAAATCTAAATATAAAAGCACCAAAATTTGACCATCCACATGCTAATTAATAATACTTACTTTCCCATCTTAGCAACATCCCTCAAATACTTCTTAGTCATTATACACTTACTAACATATTAAGTTACTTCCTTTCATATTGTGAGCACACATAGATGCATGTAGTCATTTCAGTATTCGTTAATTATGATTCATCAAGTATCAAACTGATTTTAATTTTCTAAGGCGTTCTTAAATAATTTCCCTTTTAATTACCTATGATTCCACTTAAACATTTCTACTCTTAATTTACTTTCCCAGTACCTTCATTCCCTCTATTATCTATATCTCATATAATATATTATATATAATATATAATATTATATTATTATAATATATTATTATATATATATATATAATATATATATATTATATTAATATATATATTAATATATATATATATATATTAATATAATAATATTATATATATAGTATTAATATAATTATATATATATATAATTATATATAATATTATATATTAATATATTATAATTAAATATATTAATATTATATTATATGATATATAATATATATACTATATATATATTTAATTATATATATATGTGAGTGATGTGTTGATTATACACTGTTTGTGTTATTGCGTATATAATATATATATATAATAATATATATATTATATTAAAATTATATATAGTATATATATTTATTATATAATTATTAATATATTAATATATTATATTAATTAATTATATTAATATATTATACATAAATATATATATATATATATAATATAATATAAATGTTATTATCTATTATATAGATATGTGTAGTTGATGTGAGACTACATATATATACTATATAATATGTTAGTGTGTGTGATAGTGTGTGTGTATATATATTATATATTAATATATATATATAATTAATATATATAATTATATATATATAATATATATATAATATTATATATATATATAATATAGATTTTTTTTGGTGATGTGATATAATATATATATATTATAATATATATTAAAATATATATATAATATTATATATATAGATTCGATTATATTATTAAATAAATATATAAATATATATATTATTGTGACTGTAGTTGTGTGTCGCTGAGTGTGGCGCGGCGCTATTAGATAATTTATTTTTCCTGAAAAAGTAGTATCGAAATATCAGTAATATTATCGTTTTTTTTCCGCATTAACATTTATAGCATAAAATGCAATTTAAATCCATACAATTCAGAATTGTCTTAGCGCATACCGATAACCGCATACAGATATGTCTGAGTCGATAAGGTATTACGCCGACACATAGTAAGTATGATAACTGACCCTAATCTTACTGATAATTTAATAATATTATATTATTATATATATTATAATTATATTATATATATAATATATATATTATGATAATATGTATATATATTATATTATAATATTTATATTATATCATATATATAGATATAATATATATATAAATATTAATTTAATATAATATATATATATATATAGAATTATATATTATATATGTATAATTAATATATATTATAGTATTATATTAGAAAGATTAATTTATAGATAATATATACTATTGCAGAGGATGAGAAGGATCTAGACCAATTATCATTCTGACATTATATTAGTCAATGAATCGTGTGGTCGCAATTTATATCTAAACTATAAATAGTTTCTCTATGCACCTTCGTCACTCGACAGCCCATACTCTAGCTAGTTAATGAAGTGCTGCAGTGGTCGAATTGGTACATCATACGCGACGAAGCGCCTCTGAGTATTAAGAGGAGTACCCCCCCGCTCATTCGCCAACGAAAGTTAGATAATGTTACTTATGAGAGTTTGAAGGTACAGGATCGCGTAGCCACAGTTATCTGTCTCTACGGTTGCATCCACTAAGAACCTTTAAAATTGTCTGTTCTAACTTTCTAGTCTACCTTTCCCATGACGCGATCTCCGTATGATGTATAGTTATTGCCTCGTAACCGGTAACGGCCCCGCTCGCCTAGCAACCGTTACCAGGTCAGTGTCACTATCAGCCCCAATAATTCAGCGTACCTCATATACCCAATTAATAAGGTAACAAACCTGAAGAGAAGAGAATCGGCAGGTGTGAGAAGAAGCTGATGAAGAAAAAAAAAACTCTTCTGATAGCCTTACACGCGGGCAGAGACCTTATCGATAAAGTTAAGATAAAATACTACTCTATAGTTTGTAGTAGTCCTGCGACTATGAGACATGAAATCAGTGCACAAGCGATACCGTACCAATCGGTAGGTGGGACATTATCAGCTGAATTTATGAGATTGCTGATTGAGCAGGTTTCTTAAAATGAACTACCACGCCTGCCATCAAAAAAACTGGAAAAACAGATGCGTCAGAGAAAGTGTTCAACATTGAAAAAATCAATAGCGATGCTTATTCGCAAAGTGACCTGAACGTTGCAGGAGACACTGCAGAACGTGTAACATGAAAGCTGCAACAGGGACTGGGAAGACTATCTGTTGAAGTACATGTAAGTAATGGGCACAGCGCTTTCCCATCCTCTTGCTGCAACAAGGTGCCTCCTAGAATTGAACCTCTTCAACTGAATCCCTACAAGGGCACTTGCGGTCGAACTGTGCCACAGCTCCTCTGCTCGCTCACAAACCCAATGGCTTGTGAATGAGTTCTCTCCTTTATCAAACATTCCATCACAAAATCACAATATGCTGTCTAAAGAGCTACAATTGAAGCCTAGAAACATGCGGAAAGGAATCCTAGAAATAAACTCTACCGAATCTTGACCCATCCTGATCGGTGTGGCTGTGTACATTATATTATTACGGCATGCGAACTGCCTCCAGGCACCTTACTTCATTAGAAATTAATAATTTTGTACCCTTATCATCCTAAACATGATTTTGTTGTGGCTATTTATCTTCTGTTGCTTAAAGAAATGTTATATCTTTGTATTAAAACTATTATGCTGATTTTTAAAAAAATTTAAATAATTTTGTCAGCATCAAATAAGATTAATAAAACAAGACGAGTGAAAATTCTGTGTATATTATATCGTATATATATATATATATATATATCCCTCATTTTTACTATCTTATATATATATATATTATATATATATATATATATATATATATATATATATATATATCATATAATATTATATATATATTATACTATATATATAATATATATATTTATATATATATGTTCAGTTAGGACATGGCGTGATTGGGAATGAACAGCTAGAAGTGACGTCACCAGGACCAGCAGCTGCTCAAAACTTGGCTCGTCTAGCTTCTAGCCACTGTATGTTATATTGAAGATAGGTGGCCCTAGTCTGGTTTTGATATCCCTAACCCATAAAATTGATTGATGAAGAAAATTCGATTCCAGGTAGTTTCCTTAATGGGGGGGAATCGGGATAAAACTTTTCTAGGTATGAAGTTTAAATATCCCGCCTCTCTCTCCGCACTATACTGCGCGCCTCCCACAAATAGATCCTATCTGCCTCTGATCTCCTCTCTTT
>JABUQX010057630.1:0-5000 GCA_015478945.1 Trachelipus rathkii
AAAAAGAGAGAGAGATAGATAGTATAGATAGATGATAGGATTAGATAGAGGAGAATTAGAGGAGAGAGACGAGAGAGAGAGGAGAGAGAGAGATGAGAGAGAGAGAGAGAGAGAGGAGATAGAGAGAACTGAGAGAAAGAGAAACGAAATAGAAATCCGAGCGAGAGATAGAGAGACTAGAGAGAAATAGAGTCAGAGATTATAAAAGATTGAGATGAAAAGAGAAAATGAGATAAAAAGGAGAGAAAGAGGAGAGAGAAAGAGTAGAGAGAGAGAGAGAGAGAGAGAGAGAGAGAGGAGAGGAGAGAGAGAGAGATTTGAGAGAGAGAGAGAGAGAGAGTAGAGAGAGAGAGAGAGAGAGAGTAAAGTAGGGATAGTAGAGAGAGAGAGAGAAAAGAGAGAGACATAGAGAGAGAGATTGGGAGAAAAAATTATGTCCGAGAAGGAAAAAGAGAGAAAGAAAAAAGAGAGGAGAGATGTATGGAGAGAGAGTAGTAGAGAGATGAGAGGAGGTAAGATGGAGATGAGAGCAGAGAGTAGAGGAGAGAATATACGAGAGTAGATGAGTAGATATTGCTAGATTTAGTATATGATAGATAGATATGTAGAGGAAAGAGAGAGATTGAGATGAGACGAGAGAGAGAGAGATAGAGAGAGAGTATTAGAGAGAGAGAGAATGGTTAGGAGAGAGGAGAGTATATAAAATGAGGAAAGAGAGAAAAAGAGAGAAAGAGAGGAGAGGGAGAAGAGAGAGAGAGAGAGAGAGAGAGAGAAGAGAAGAGAGGAGAGAGAGAGAGAGAGAGAGAGAGTAGAGGAGAGAGGAGAGAGAGAGAGAGAGTATGTTTGATACTTATTATCTCTGTTTTGTTTTTTTCAAGTTAAATTACCACGACTGGGTCGAACAGGGCCGTCTGTGTGGGGCAGTTTCATCAAACCAATCGTTTCGAGTTATTAAGAGTCTGACCAAGTACGTGGACGAGAGGCAACACTGTTGTCCTACTGCTAGATCAGCGATTGCTTAAGAATCAGAAGTACTTGAGTGTGTTGTAATGACGCGGTTTCAGTGAGTGACTTGGATTCGTGAAAGACGCTTGGCATCGGGCCGTGCGTATAACGCTGTCACTTTTATGACGTTTGGTGTGAGATTAGATATCTGACAGAGCTGACCTGATTATTAGTACATGATCTTTGCTTCGCAGGTAAACATGAGACAGAGTGTATGAGACGTACAGAGCAATCATTATGCATAAATCTTGCAACTTTGAATATTTCTTTTATGATAAATAGTCCATAAGAAGAAGAAATATTATAGAGAATATTTAAGCTATTTTTAATTTTAAGTCAAAAATAAGAAATTTAAAGACGTATTGTTGGAAAGATAATTTTATTAATTTTGCCTTGAAGTAATTAAGAAATTATGCAACTATAGTATTATCAACTTAACATAGTCGTAGTGTTACTTAGTCTCAGTTAGTTTTTAAAAATATAAAAATAAGTTACACGCATTAATGAGAACAATAATGTGAAATTTTTTAAGCAACATTTGAAAGCCGCCTAGTTTCTTAACTAGGTCATGTCAACAGTGTAACTATTTTCAAACAAAATTGTAGAAAATTTTAGTCCTTACCTTATAAATGAGTTTCGGGTAAAAGATCAAAATAAATTAAAAAATGTATTTTTACAACTAGATATGAAATTTTGTTTGCTACTTTCCTGATGCTGGCTTAAAATACCTTTATTTTTTAATCCTGTTAACATATTAGTGAAGATATTTATTACAGGTAAATCGAGATATGATTAGAGGGCGAAGACACATAAGATCGAGGGGAAGAATACTAAAAATAGGCTAAAGAAAAAAAGGATCTGATAAACCTTTCCGCAAATTTAACTCGATCCAATTTTAATAAACTCGAAGAGAAATAGCTTCAGACAAGATATTTACATAGAAACAGTCAAACACTTCTTCCTATAGATCACCTAATTCAATTCTTACTCCATTTCATGGCATCCCATACAGAGCGAATAACGTTTTGCCGTTCACTGCAGATAATAGTCGCTGCTCCTAGGCGCTCGACGCTCCGACTGGAAGCGGAGGCTTCTCCCTCTATGACACTGAGACGAGGGATGTTCACTGGAAATAGCAAATTTTCGCAGCTCAAAGGATCTTCCTCGATGATCTAGCAAAACAATAGCTCCAACTCCATTTCCAGAATGGAAGACAAACAGGATGTGAAACAAGGTACCTACTACTTACTGACTACTACTATACTAACTACTAGCTAACTACTACTACTACTTACTACTAGCTAATCTACTACTACTACTACTACTTACTACTACTACTACTATCTACTATAATAATAATAAAAAATAATATATATAATAATACATAATAATAATAATAATAATAATAAATAATAATAATAATAATATAATAATAATAATAAATAATAATAATTAATAATAAAATAATAATAATAATAATATAATAATAATAATAATAATATATATATAATAATAATAATAAATAATAATCAAATAATATATTAACTAATATAATAATAATAATAAAATAATAATAATCAAAATAAATAATAATAATATATATATAATGAAATAATAAATAATAATAATAATAAATAATAATAATAATGAATAATAATATAATAATAATATTAATAATAAATAATAATAATAATAATAATGAATGAATGATAATAGTAAATGAGCCTTTTCATTAAAGATAAAATTTATTTTACCAGAATGATACAAATAATGTAATATTCTGAATTGTTCCCAATTGTGGAACATAATAAAATAAACATAAAAATAAATAAAGAAATTAAATAATGAAATATAGAAATAAAAAAATAAAAAATAAAAATAACATCATAATGACAAATACAAAATAAGGTAAATTCAGAAGCTTCAAGAATGCCTTCTTTGATTTTCAAACAATTGTCATTAATTTTTGTTTGATGGGAGTTAAATCTTTAAACTGTTGAAAGTTCTTGGTATTCAATATAATTGAAAATTCTTTTTTTCATTAATTAATACAAAAATTCTTTAGATTATAATGAAAATTGAGTTCTTGATAGTTCGTTTAAGAGACGAACTAAATGTCTTTAAGACATTTATATTTAAAGTACAGTCTTACTTTTAAAACTCTTTCTTTTCTTAAACAGCAAAAAAAAAAAAAAAGAAAAAATAAATAAAAAAAAAAATATATTTTTTGATATTGTCCAAATTTATTTTTGGAATATTTTTTTTCTTTTTTAAATCTCATAAATAAAAAATCAGGTTGCCTCTTTTTTTTTTTTTTTTTTTTTTTTGAGATTCTAGAATTATTTTTTTTTTTTTTTATGGATTCCCAAAATAAGAAAAAAAATATCTCTCTCACACTTTAAAAAGGATCAAAAGCAGAAGACGATTTTAAATTCATTATTAATTAGTAAATAATTTTTCATTTCTGAACAATATAAATTTAAACCACTTTTTAATTATTAATTATGTTTAGCTAACTTTCATATTTTCATTTAATTAATTTATGCTAGAAAACAAACCAAAAAATATTATATAAGAATAAAAATCTGCTTTAAATAATGCAGCTCAGAATATAAAATAATTTGCAAGACTGTCATATTATTGTTGTAGTGATCAATCAGGGGTTTCGTTGTAGAAATATATTAGCGTATTCGTTGATAGAAACGTAATCTACGACGATAATGCTGGAGAAAAATTGGTGAAACGTTGGGATACATTGGGAATACACATTGGAGAATTGGTAAAAATTTAAGTAAGCGTTGAAAATATTTTGGGAAAATGTTGGGGATACGTTGGAAATACTATTTAGAAAAACGTTGACGAAATACGTTGGGCAGCATTGGTGATACCCTCAATTGAAGAGAGATTATATAATTTTTCATTATTAAAGTCTGTTTTTTGAATCGATTTGGGAAGTACAAGGTGGTTTAAAATATATAGAAATTTTAGGACAAATAATGAGTATCTATGCTAGAAAATAATATAATAATAATAATAATAATAATAATATAATATTAATAATAATTTTAATAATAATAATAAGAATAATAATAACTAATAATAATAATAATAATAATAATAATAATAATAATAATAATAATAATTATTACAAATATATTTATTTATTTAATTTAATTAAGAATTAGAAAAATGCGCGAACGGACCAAATCTGCAAAATCTCTGTTCTGCATGCACGCCTTTTTCACAGCGAAAGTAGCAGCCGTGACCCTCCTTTTGACGTCATCCCCCCAAAAGACCCCCTCATAGTTTATTCAAGATCTTTTAACATTAGTGTAAGTACGGAATATGAAAGGCAGTCTTTATAACAAAAAAAAGCGAATAAAAAATTAATACTTTTTCATAATTTTTTACATTGATGTAATGAGATTCATAGACATTTAATAGATATTTATGCATTACATAATTCTTATAAGTCGGAATAGTTTTGCATCGTAAGTTGATTATGTTTCAACTTCACTTTTAATATTTTAATATATTATATTTAAGTTAGTATTACTGATTTTTTTTATTTTAAATATATTTAAATTTATTAAAATAAATGATTGATTTTAATGAATAGGCTGAGGCAATTAAACTACTGTCGGCATGCTAGGCCTTCAATTCTATAATATAAAAATTATTTCATTAATATTCTTATTTTTCCTTTTCGCATACACAGATTGTAAAAAAGTAGATTATTCAAACGGCACTAACCATCCCGCATTCATCTTGCAAAGGAATTTCGTTATTAAAAATACGGCAGTTAATAATAATAATAATAAATAATAATAATGAATAATAATAATAATAATGAATAAATATAATAATATAATATATAATAATAATAATAATAATATAATAATAATGAATAATTAAATAATAATTATAATAATAATTAATAAAAATACATAACTAATAATAATAATATAACAATAAATAATGAATAATAATAATAT
>JABUQX010057630.1:17500-20000 GCA_015478945.1 Trachelipus rathkii
AATATAAAAAAAATACAAAAGTGCAAATGTGTTTTAGTCTCCATGGAAGGTAATTTTTTAAAAATACCGTGACAAGGCAGCTTCTCTCTCTCTCTCCTCTCTCTCTCTCTCTCTCTCTCTCTCTCTCTCCTCTCCTGCTCTCTCTCTCTCTCCTCTTCTCTCTCTCGTCTCTCTCTCTCTCTCTCTCTCTCTCCTCTCTCTCCCTCTCTCTCTCTCTCTCCTCTCCTCTCACTCCTGCTCTCTCTCTCTCTGCTCTCTCTCCCCTCATTTTAATATATTATTTTATTATAAAGGATAATATAAAAACTGGACATTAACGCAATACTAATTTTTTCGATTTAGAGTTTTTCAACATAAGTCATGACATATATATATATATAATATCATATAATATATTATAATATAATATATATTATATTTATATATATATATATATATATATTATATATATATATATATATATATATTAGTATATATATATTAACACTTATAGCAGCTGTCAAGGATAAAAAATAACTTATGCATACCTCTATTTATTATTATTTTTTATTATTATTATTATTATTATTATTATTATTATTATTATTATTAAATTATTCTTATTATTATTAATTATTATTATTATTATTATTATTTTATTTTATTAATTATTATTATTATTTTATTATTATTGTTTATTAATTATATTAGTATTATTATTATTATTATTGATTAATTATTATTATTATTATTAATATTATTATTTATTAATTTTTTTAATTTAAAAAATTAATTTTAAAATTAATTTATTATTAGTATTATTATATTATTATCATCATTTGTGCAAATACACATATCTTATATTTAACTTTATGAATATTAAATCTACTGACGTTATATAATATATATATACTATAATATATATATAATATATATAATATATATATTATATATATATATATATATATATATATATATAACTATAATAATATTTATAATTTATTATATATATATATATATATAAATATATATATATATTATATATATAATATGATATATAATATATATAATATATAATATAAATTATATATATATATATATAATATGGTTATATTTTATGTAATTAGTTATAATTTTAAGCTTATGAAATCAATGATTAATTTTTCCTTTTATTCTTGCATTTTTTTTATTTATATATTTATGTTTGGAAAATATTTTGGGTAATTTCTTATTAAATTCATTTTATATAATAATAATAATAATAATAATATAATAATAATAATAATAAATAATAATAACTATAATAATAATAATAATAAAATAAAATAATAATAAATAAATTAATAATTATTAAATAATAATAATAAATGAATAAAATTTTTTAGAAGAAACATTTTCAAATTTACGACATTTTTTACGCATTTATATTATTTATTTATGTATTTATTTTATTTATTTATCTTATTTCGTTATATATATATATATATATATATATATATATATATATATATATATATATATATATATATTATATATTTATATATATTTATTAATATTAATATATATATAAATATATATATATATATATATATATATATATAATATATATATATATATATATATATATATATATATATATATATATATATATACGGTATATATATATGATAATTTTTTATTTTATACTATATATATCTTATATATATATATATATATATATATATATATTATCATTTACAAACTGTTTATTATAGTTATTAGATTAAGAAAATATAAAATAAATTATTAAAACATTTATTACCGTCAATAATATTAAGAAGAAAAAAAAAACAATTTAAACCATGAGGAACTACGTCACAGTTCCATAAGGGAAGATTTTGGGTATAAGGATATTAGAATCCTCACCCTCCCCCCCCTAAAAAAAAAAAAAAAGTGAATCCCATTCATAAATTTACCACGAGGGTGAAAGTGTGTCGCTTTCCTTTAAAATATTAGCGGTGATGGTCTCCAATGGTAATGACGCTCCGGTTGGATCAACGTCGGTCGCACCAACTCATACAATGTATACCTGGCAATGTATGTTGCACTGATGTTATGTCCGAAGCATGTGTTGAAAATGCTGAAGTTGTCAGAAAATTTTTAAAGAAGAAGAAGAGTAAAAGAAAACTAATGGAAATGCAGGGACAGTCAGTAGTAAATGGTTCGAATTGTTCCGCCATTGTTAATGATGCTGATGAAACTGCTGGGGAACCACCAAAGGAAAAAAATTAGAAACGAAAGTCAAAAGGTGTTGAAAGTGATTTAGTCATTGAAGAAGCATCCCAGGATGCTGAAATGGAAATTAAGGAAAAGGAAAACAGGAAACAGTGAAGAAGAAGTGGAGGCTCAAAATAATAACACTATTCTTGAGATTTGATTAAAGGAAAGCTCATTATGAGAATCTGCCAAGAAGAAGAAAAAGAAAAAGCACTCAAAAGAAGAAGAGGTAGAAGAAACTTCTGCTAATCAGTCTGTTAAAGCA
>JABUQX010057630.1:30000-32500 GCA_015478945.1 Trachelipus rathkii
TTATTATTATTATTATTTCCTTATTATCTTAAATTATACTATTATTATAAATGATTAAGAAAATATATTATACTATTATTTTAATAATTATTTATTATTATTATTATTATTATTAATAACTATTTTTATTATTATTATTATTATTATTATTATTATTATTATTATTATTATTATTATTATTATTATTATTATTATTATTATTATTATTATTATTATTATTATTATTATTATTATTATTATTATTATTATTAATAGTAGTAGTAATAATAATAATAATAATAATTATTATTATTATTATTATTATTATTATTATTAGTAGTAGTAGTAGTAGTAGTAGTATAGTAGTAGTAGTAGTAGTAGTAGTAGTAGTAGTAGTAGTAGTAGTAGTAGTACCTTTGTTTCAATCTGTTTGTCTTCATTCTGGAAATGGAGTTTGAGCTTTGTTTTGCTGTCATCGGAAGATCCTTTGAGCTGCGAAAATTTGTATTTCCAGTGGAACTCCCTCGTCTCAGTGTCATAGAGGGAGAAGCCTCCGTTCCAGTCGAGCGTGAGGCCTGAAGAGCGACTATTTTGAGTGACGGCAAACGTTTTGCTCTGTTGGGAATGCATGAAATGGAGTAAGAATTGATTGGTGATTATAGGAAGAGGTTTGACTGTTCTATGTAAATATTTGTTGAGCTTTTCTCTTCGAGTTTAATTAAATTGGATCGAGTTTAAATTGGGAAAGGTTTATCAGGATCGCTTTTTTCTTTAGCCTATTTTTAGTATCTTCCCTCTATCTATGTGTCTTGCCTCTATATTATCTCGATTACTGTTTATATTTACTATATATGTTAAAGGTAAAAAATAAAGGTATTTTAAGCCATGCATCAGAAAGTAGCAAAATTTTTCTTATATAGCTTGTATAAATAACATTTTTTAATTTATTTGATCTTTCCCGAAACTCATTTTAAGTAAGACTAAATTTTCTAAATTTTGTTGAAAATTTTAACCACTGTTGACACTGACTATTAAGAAACTGGGCTTTCAAATGTTGCTTAAAAATTTAATATTTTGTTTATAATGCGTGTAATATTTTTTATTTTTAAAACTAAACTGAGACTAAGTAACACTAGACTAATGTTATTTAATTATAGTTGCATAATTTCTTATTCTTAAGGCCAAATTATAAAATTATTTTACAATAGTTCTAATATTTCTTATTCCTTTGACTAAAATTAAAATAGTTTAAATATTTCTATAATATTTCTTATTCTTATGACTATTTATCATAAAGAAATATTCAAAGTTGCAAGATTTATTGATAATGATTGCTCTGTACGTCTCATAATCTGTCTACTGTTTACCTGCTAAGGATAATGTCTAATATCAGTCAGTCTGTCTATCTACTTACACCAAGTCTAGTGACAGCGTTATAGACGGCCCGATGCCAAGCGTTTTCGATCCTAAGTAACTCCTGCCGCGTTTCAACACTCAAGTACTTTGATTCTTGCATCGCTGTCTGCAGTAGGAAACAGTGTTGCCTCTCGTCCACGTATTCAGACTCTTTAATAACTCGAAACATTGTTTGATGAACTGCCCACACAGACGCCCTGTCGACCCAGTCGTGAGTATTTAACTGAAAAAAAAAAACAGAATAATAAGTATTCAAAATACTCTCTCTCTCTCTCTCTCTCTCCTCTCTCTCTCTCTCTCTCTCTCTCTCTCTCTCTCTTTCTTTCTCTTCTCTTTTTCTTTTCTTTCTCTCTCTCTCTCTCTCTCTCTCTTCTCTCTCTCTCTCTCTCTCTCTCTCTCTCTCTCTCTCTCTCTCTCTCTCTCTCTCTCTCTCTCTCTCTCTTTCTCTCTATCTATCTATCTATCTATCTATCTATCTATCTATCTATCTCTCTTTTCTCAAAACAAACTCTCTCTTCTTTTCTATCTTTTCTCTCTTTTTCTTTTCTCTCTCTCTCTCTTATCTCTCTCTCTCTTTCTATCTATCTATCTATCTATTTATCCTCTCTCTCTCTCTCTCTCTCTCTCTCTCTCTCTCTCTCTCTCTCTCTCTCTCTCTCTCTCTCTCTCTCTCTCTCTCTCTCTCTCTCTCTCTTCTCTCTTTCTCTTTCTCTCTCTCTTTTTTTTCTCTTTTTTTCTCTATAACAAAAATCTCTCTGTCTATCTATCTCCTCTCTCTCTCTTCTCTCTCTCTCTCTCTCTCTCTCTCTCTCTCTCTCTATCTCTCTATCTCTCTCTCTCTCTCTCTCTCTCTCTCTCTCTCTCTCTCTCTCTCTCTCTCTCTCTATCTATCTATCTATCTATCTATATATCTATCCTAAAACAAAATATATTTCTTTCTTCTTTTTCTCTTTTCTCTTTTCTCTTTTTTCTCTCTCTCTCTCTCTCTCTCTCTCTCTCTCTCTCTCTCTCTCTCTCTCTCTCTCTCTCTCTCTCTTTTTTCTTTTTCACCGTCTATATATCTCTCTCTCTCTCTCTCTCTCTCTCTCTCTCTCTCTCTCTCTCT
>JABUQX010057630.1:47500-52500 GCA_015478945.1 Trachelipus rathkii
AGAGAGAGAGAGAGAGAGAGAGAGAGAGAGAGAGATCAGGAGTAGAGCGTTTCTTTGAAGATAGTTTGAAGGTTAAGAGAGGTCCTCCTTTAAGGCGCAGGATGAATGAGAACCATGTTTCCAGCAGGAATGGAAGGTCCAAGTCGAAAGGCAGAGACGGAATAGTTTACCAATGCAGAATGCCAGTTTGGAAGCGCAAGTTTTGAGAACATGAGGAGGATTATTGTCAGAACCTTACCCCTTCTTAGTGTAAAGCTAAGTGAGAGGAGATGTAACATCTTTGGGGTAAATTACAATAATAGACTCAAATGAGTTGGAGGGGGGGTGGAGGAGTAGAAATAATAGCCCAGTAATCGTCTAAAGTGGAATTAGAGGTAAATGTTTGAGGAAAGAGTTCAGCTTTAGCAGAAGGCGTAACGGTAATTGTACCTCCGGAAGATACGAGAGGAGGGAAAAAGGAAGAAGGAAGTTAGAATTGACATTCTTTGCAAGATGTCAGAAAGTCCGTGAGGAAGAGGAACTAGAAAGATTATTGCATTTTCGAAGGAGAAGAGTTGTTAGGGTGATGAAGAATTGATTTTTGCACGATTCTGGGATGAAATATAATCTGCCTGAGTTTCTGGAGCTTGAAGACGAAGGTAATTGCTGAGGGCAACGCCCCTATGGCGAATAGCGTGAGAACAAGCAGAGTTTAAGCAAAGGTTGTCAGTTTTAGTTGAAGGGAAAAAATATCTGGAATTTGTTGTTCCATACCAGAGAGAATCGCATCTGTTATTCACTATGCACACTCCGAGGGGGGACCCTCCCACCGAAGCAGTAGTCATTCCATAGGAAGTCAAAGAAGTACGACTCGAAGCCCGACCAGTTTGCAGCATCGAAATGACAAAAATGTTTCCTCGTCTTTCCTGCGAAGGACTTCAAGAGCAAGAACAGGGAACAGAGATAAAAAGAATTTAGGATAGTCAGTTGAGTTAGGAGACAGATATACAGAACAGATGAATTCAGTGCTAGATTGACAGGAAAACTTGAAAGAAATAAAGTTGAAAATTTGGGAGACTCCAAATCAGGGCGCACGAGAACAAGCATCACCATTACGCACATAGGCACAAACATACGCACATACGTACATAGAAAGGCCTTTGGTTGAAAATTGAGGATATTGAGAGTAAGAGGGGACATATACATACATACATAATACATACATACATACATACATACATACATACATACATACATACATACATACATACATACATACATACATACATACATACATACATACATACATACATACGTATATACACGCTATTGCAGACATACATACATACATACATACATGTTACAATAGATACATACATAGTAATTGGATAGTTAATTTAGACATCCATTCACATACATACTAATACATACATACATACATAAATACATACATACATACATACATACATACATACATACATACATACATACATACATACATACATACATACATACATATTAAATAATCATATGATTGGTCAAAAATTCTGAAGATAAAGATAAATATAAGAGTCCACTATACAAACATGCAAAATATTATTATTATTATTATTATTATTATTATTATTATTATTATTATTATTATTATTATTATTATTATTATTATTATTATTATTATTATTATTATTATTATTATTATTATTTTATTCTTATTATTATTATTATTATTATTATTATTATTATTATTATTATTATTATTATTATTATTATTATTATTATTATTATTATTATTATTATTATTATTATTATTATTATTATTATTATTATTATTATTACAGTACACTTGTTGACTTGAGGTGGATCAAATGATAGTGCTTTGAGACGAATTATTATTGTTGCACATAATAACGTATGAGAAATATTAGCTCCAATGATATTGTTCATCAAGCTGAAATGTCTGCAGAACAAGGTATCATGACTCTTTGTCATTTGTAAAAGTTTAAGCTTGGCTTTTTCATGCATTCTAATTTGCTGAATGAATTCGCACTATTTTAGGACAGCCTAAATTGGCCACACAAATATAATACTCGAAATTTGAACTTTTTGAGACATCCGTTCTCGAGGACTATAGTTAAACAAAATTTTTGTATTAATAAAGGCATTTTGTTGTGGGACTCTTTGCCACGTCATCTTAGAGAGAATACAAATACTGTTGGTTTTAAGAAATTGCTACGGGAATTTATTGGCATTTAAATAACTTTGATTATAACAGGGATTGTTATTTATTGTTGTTTATTATTATATTAAGCATATTCGAATGTAACTTATTGTACTTGTTGTTAATTGAATTTGTAAAGCTTTGCTTTTATATTCTAACTTAATAAATGGTAAATGGTAAATGGTAATGGTATTATTATTATTATTATTATTATTATTATTATTATTATTATTATTATTATTATTATTATTATTATTATTATTATTATTATTATTATTATTATTATTATAGTCGTAAGTTTGGAACTTTAATAACACGGGCATTGGTTGTACTGTGCCTATAGCAAAATGTATATATATATATATATATGAAAATGAATATATATATATAAATTGCTCTATACACATATATATATATATATATATATATATATATATATATATATATATATATATATATATATATATATATATATATATATATATATATATATATATATATATATGATCAAGAATGGAGGCGAGATGATGATTAATTGGATTTGGAAGTTGTGTAACAGAGCGTTTATGGAGGGTATTATAGTTCCGAGGGAATGGAGGAGAGCAGTAATAGTACCTTTATATAAGGGTAAAGGAGATAAGGGGAACTGTAGGAATTATATGGGAATTAGTTTATTGAGTGTTGTAATGAAGATATATGTTGGTATTTTGGTCGAAAGAATGCGTCGAGTGACTGAAGGACTGATTGGTGAAGAACACGGTGCGTTTAGGAGTTGTAGAGGATGTGTGGAACAGACCCTTACATTGAAACAAATGATTGAGAAAATGGGGGAGAAGAAGAATAAATTGTATTTAAGTTTTATGGATTTGCAACAAGCGTATGATAGGATTAATAGGGAAGCTCTATAGCAAGTGTTAGTGATATTTGGTGTTGATGGTAGGCTTCTGAATGGAATCAAAAGTATGTATGACGATAGTGAAGCGTGTGTAAGAATAAATGGTGTCGAAAGTGATTTTTTAAATATTAATAGCGGAGTAAGGCAGGGATGTGTCATGTCTCCTTGGTAATTCAATTTGTATATGGATGGGGTTATGAAAGAATTAGAGGTGGGGGTGGCAGGAGATGGTGTTAGAATGATGGATAATGGAAAAAAGTATAGGGTGCCCTACCTATTATATGCGGATGACTTGGTTTTGTGTGATGAATCTGAAGAGAGTTTGAGAGCATTGGTAGAGAGATTTGACAGG
Organism: Trachelipus rathkii; assembly: GCA_015478945.1. Classification (NCBI taxonomy): domain Eukaryota; kingdom Metazoa; phylum Arthropoda; class Malacostraca; order Isopoda; family Trachelipodidae; genus Trachelipus; species Trachelipus rathkii. Next base: position 50,945 of record JABUQX010057630.1, read on the forward strand.
GTGTGTAAAAGGATGGGTTTGAAAGTAAACGTAGATAAGAGTAAGGTTATGGTTGTGAGTGAGAACAGTCCTCGGTGTGAAGTTATGTTAGATGGTGAGCAGCTGGAACAAGTGTCTGAATTTAAATATTTAGGATATATGTTGGGTGAAAAGGGAACGGATGATGATGAGTGTAGTAGAAAAGTTGTGAATGACAGGAAGGTGGCTGATGCAATTAAGTCGTTATTGGATGTGAAAAAACTAAGTATTGAGTACGCTAATGTCTTATATGAGGGTATATTGTTATCTGTGTTAATGTATAGTAGTGAAATTATGGTCTGGAATAAGAAGTATAGATCAAAAGTACAATGTGGTTAGATGGACAATCTTAGGGGCGTGTTAAGTGTGAGAAAAATTAATAAAATGAGGAATGAACGTATTAGAGAGTTGTGTGGTGTGAAGAAAGGGGTAAATGAGAGAATAAATGAAAGTACGTTGAGATGGTTTGGTCATGTGGAAAGGATGGATGGTAGTCAGTTGGTTAAGCGGATGTATTGTGGCGAGTGTGTTGGTAATCGACCGTTTGGGAGACCGATTAAAAGTGGATTGAGTCAGTAAAGAAATGCCTGGAGGAGAGAAATGTGAGTTTGGCACAGACGAAAAGAAAGGTGCATAATAGGAGTGAATGGCGGGGTTTTGTAAGGGGTATGGTTGTGGCCCACCTGGGCCAAGGGATGAACCCCACATTGACGAGATGCCATAGTGAGTGTCCGTCGCAGTCCCGTGAAGCTCTAGGGTGGATTTTGTTACTTCGACGAGTTCTCACTAATGGTATAAAGGGGGCGGTAATGCTGGGCTTTCTTTTTGACTTGTGTCAAATTCTTCTACTACTTTTCTGTTTTCGGTGCATGTTACGCACATTACCATACAGTGTTGGGGAGAGGCATGTGGATATATATATATATATATATATATATATATATATATATATATTTATATATATATATATGTTATATATATATATATATATAGTATGCATATATATATATATATATATATATATATATATATATATATATATATATATAATAAATCATTACAGTAAAGTTAACTAAATTATTACAATTTTATTTGAAAGTGAAAAAAGAAACTGATTTATAAAATAAATTTAAAGAAAAGCAACTACTTTAGTAATAACAATTATAATAATTAAATTCATTTGGAAATTTTCCTTCCTACTCTGTTCTTAAGAGTAAAATTCTAAGCTATGGGCGTACATAGATCTTCATATTTCATATAATAATATATAGGACTAGGCCAAGCGTCATACCTTGCTGTACGAGCGAAAAAATACGAAAATTCGCGGGTACGAAATTTTCGTTCACCCAGTGAAATCGCACGAATAAATTTGAAAAAAAGAATTTTGAATCTCTCTCTCTCTCTCTCTCTCTCTCTCTCTCTCTCTCTCTCTCTCTCTCTCTCTCTCTCTATATATATATATATTATTATATAGAAGGAGGGAGGATATATGGTATATATGTATGGTGTATGTATATATATATATGTTATTATATATA
>JABUQX010057630.1:75000-77480 GCA_015478945.1 Trachelipus rathkii
CCCCGCTCTTTGGTATTTTGGGTGTCGCGGGGGTTCCTCGCCCCTCCCCTACGGGGTATAGGAAAACGTCCCTCCATCTGTTCCCCGTCGGCTCGAGCCCCCTAATAGGCACGTGATATATATATATATTATATATATATAATATTATATAATATAATATTATATATATATATATATATATATATATAGCCCCATACTGGGCTGTGATATTATATATATATTATATATAATAATTATAATATATATATTATATATAATATATATAATAGTATATATATATAGTATAAATATATATAATATATATATATATATATTATATAAGCCCCATACTTATATATAAATATATATTATAATATATATATAATAATATATAGATATATTATATATATTATATATATATAAATATATATATATAATATATATATAAATATATATATATATAATATATATATAATATATATATATATATAATTTATATTATATATAATACCGGGCATGATATATATATATAATATAATTATATATATAATATATATATATATAATATATATATAATATAATAGTAATTATATATATATATATATATATAATAATATATATTATATATTATATATATATATATATATAAGTAAATTAGTAAATCAAATTTTCCATTTGTGGAAATGTGTGCACAGTTTCAAATGGATAAGCCTTACAACTAAAGACGACTTTTTCTGCTTTATAGAGCTTCGCAAAAATTGATAATTTAAATTTTTTCATTTAAATATACTAAAGCAGTATTAGAATTTAGTTGCATCTTCAACATGGTCTCAGTTTCTAGTGTACAATAGTTACAGTTTGTTCTTTATGTGAAAATACTTTAAACTCTTTTCTTTTGCTATGTGAAAATAGTGTAAATTGAAATAATTTCATTTACACACTCGTATTTCAGAATTCCTATATTTAAACGCAATCTAAATAAACATAAAGAAAGATCAATCATTTATGGAATCGCCCATGGTCAAATTATGATGACCCAAGACAATAATAACTTTTTTTTCTTTATATATATATATATATATATATTATAATATATATATATAATATATATATATATTATAATAATATATAATATAAATATATATTATTATATTATTATATATATATAGTATATATATATATATATATATATATATATATTGAAAACACTTTGGCAACGGTTACATGGTGCCAATTTTATAAAATCGATTATCTTTTTTAAAATATCGATATTGATACATTACCTAAACCGTGACAATACCAATAATATATAATATATATATATATATAATATATATAATATATATATATATATATATATATATATATAAAAAAAATAAAAATATATAATATATATATATATAATATATATAAAGAAGACATAAAACTAGAAACATTTGTATGGATAATTAAATGATTAATATTTAAAAAAAAATTATTTTATTCAAAACAATAGGATTTCAAATTCATATGCCAATGATGGAAAATTCACAATATAGAGCAGTTGCAAAAATTGATATTATTAAAAAAGTAATTTCCTTGGGTTCAACCCAAATTTAACAACTACTTTTTGAATAAAATAATCATAATTGTCAAACATAAATTTTCTGAGTACTCTCATCATAACCAGTCCGTTTAACCTGTCGTCTTCCATAGTACTTCACAGCCAAGTCTTGATCCTTCGCAGAGTACTGAAAAAGTGTTCTACTGTACCTGGTGGTGCATGGCTTGGCGAGTAGTATCATCGAAGCCTTTTTCGTCGACCGAAAAGAAAGGTTCAGTCTTCTTTAAGACTTGGGATACAACAAGATCTTTTTAGTTCTTCACTACTCAGTTTCTTGCCCTTCCAAATTTTTACCAAAGTTCTAAGCTCTTCTTCTATGCCTTCTAAATGAGATAAAAACTATAAAAATGAGCTGTCCTTTCCTTTAACTCATCGATTGTTTTGAGTAGCATGTGGAAAAGATGTAGATATGTCAATTCATAAGCAGGTGTGTATTTCAGTAGAAAACCGTAATTCCAAAAGAAAAGGTTATAAGAATCTAGATACGCGAGTTATTAACGATCTTCTTCCAGAACTACCCGTAGAAAATTTGTTTGCTGGATGGTTTGCTGCCGGTGCTGCTGCCTACCAAAAATCCGTGGTATATTCAGTCAAGTCCGAAGTTTGCTCGGCGATTTGATTAGCACTTAATAACACTTAATCGGTGATTTTTTTTCTTCATCTTTCCGATGGCTCATAAACATTTCCACAATGTGTTGAATGTGCTGCGAGTTTTGACGATATCCAAGGTCTTGGATTGGAGAGCATTTACAACTGGCTCTAACATCGCAGAGTACTTCGCGATCAATAACATAGGATGAATTACGACTTACATGCCGCTGAAGGCAACTGAAACGCCTTTTCTTGTGGCCGTATTTCCTTCAAGTGGAAAGGATTCTATGCTGCATCATTCGTACAA
>JABUQX010057631.1:0-10000 GCA_015478945.1 Trachelipus rathkii
AAGAAGAGTACTATAAGAATACTGGAAACGGAGGACTGTTAATATATTCCTTATCGTACCACCCCTTACTTATATTAATATATTATTATTTTATAACAGCTATTATTATATATATTAATATTACTAAAATAATATTAGTCTAGTGGTTATATTATATATATAGTACATACAATTAATTAATATATTACACTATATATATATTATATATATTACCTATTGGCGTCGCCAAAGCTTCCAAGCTAGGGGGGCAGCTTAAAATTTTATACAGCTTAATAAAATTATATACATTAATAATAATATTAGTATGATGAATAATAATTAGTTATATAACTTATTAATATATATATTATATATATATTATTATACTTACACGTATCAGTAATAATAAATATCATATTTAACTATTACTATTATATTATATTATTATATTATAACACTATAAATATATATATATAGTGTGTATATAGAAAGAAGGACATAATAACCTAAGAAACAATTTTTATGCGCATGATTAACATGATTAATAATTGTGGTAACATAATAAATATTTATATTAAAAAAATAGAGATGTGCAAATCAAATATGCAACATGAAAGGGAAAAATTCACAAATATCCATCGAGCAGAGGTCGCAAAGATGAGTATTGTAAAACAACGTATATTTTGCCTTGGTTTAAGGCAATTTAATACAATATTAATGATGAATAAAATAAATTTCCACTAATATCTCGTACAAACACAAAATTTCTGTACACAACATCCTAGCCAGCCGCGTTTAACCTATCATTCTTCCATAGTAACTTAAGAAGCCAAGCCTTGATTCCTTCCAGAGTACCTAAAGAGAAGCTCTAACTTGTACTGGTGTTGACTGGCAAGGGCGAGTAGTATCAATCAAACGCCTTTTTGCGCTTCGACGGAAAGAAAGGTCTCTGTCTTCCTTTAAGACTTGGGAGACAACAAGATCTTTTTTAGTTCTTCACATCTCCAACGTTTCTTTATCCTCTCTTCCAAATTTTGTTACGCAAAAGTTTCAGCTAGCTCTTCTTCTTATGCTCTTCTAAGCTGGCGTTAAAACCAATCTCCATAAATAGCTGTCTTTATCCATTTCCAACTCATCGAGTTTTGTTTATAAGTAGAACTGTGGAAAGGATGTAAGATTTGTTAATGCATAACGCAGGTGCCTAGTTTTTTCAGAAGGAAAACCCCGTAATTCCAATACAGAAAAGTTATAGAATCCAGATACAAACAGAGATATTAGTAAGAAAGATCATTTCAACAGAACCTTCCGTGGAATTCTGTTGCTGGATGGTTGCCTGCGTGTCTGCTGCTTACCCGAACAATTCAGTGGTATATTTCATATCAAGCCCCCATTTGCTCGGCGATTTTGATTAAGCTTCTTTTTGGATTCATCGGTGATTTTTCTTCATCTTTCCAGATTGCTTCCTTGATGGCTCCTAAACATTTCCACAATGTGTTGAAATGAAGTCTGCGACGTCCTTATGACTCGATATTTCTAATAGTTTAGACACTACTTGTGCGAGAGCACCATTTTTACGACTATCTGCCATCCTAACATCTCTCGACAGAGTACTGATCGCTACTCAATATCATCAGGCCATCCAGGATGAATCTGTACGACTTACATGCACAGCAATGAATTGCACCACTGAAAGACGCGCTTTTTCTGATGCGTATCTCTGCATTCAAGGAAATGGACTTTTTAATGTTGCCTGCATCATTCGTACCAAAGTGGCGCTCCACTTCTAAACACTCTATTGACACGTGTGATTGTATATGATGAGATGTAAGTATGATTAATATATCTATTATATATAATATTTACTATATACATATAATATACCTATCATATATATATATAGTTATACTATATATATATATATATATATATATTATTCATAACCCTATATATACTGGTCGCAGGGCGCTCTGAGATGAAGCCCCACAATCAATTATCTTAAAAATAACAATGAATATACAGCTACCGGGAAAAAGGAATACATTGTCTGGAATGCTGAAGTTAGAACTTTCTTTTAATTAAGAAAAGAAAAAGTCATATCTAAAAACTACAATAGCTACAGGGAAAAGGAAACATTTTTGGAATCCTGGTAACAATCTTAGTTAGAAAAATGTACATAAAAATTAATTATTGTTAATAATTATAGGAATACTGAGGAGAAAGCCTATTTAAGTCCTTTTATACGTTACTCGTTAAAATAAATAGCCTTTCTAGTATAGTTAATTTTTTTTTTAACTAAAGAATACCCCAGGGTAAACCCGCACAGGTGGCAGGAGTCGGGGTCCCTCTCGGCCTTATTTGGCCGGGCGAACCCTACGGGGTATGGACTATTTCCCCCTCCGGGGAGGGTCTCCGGAATCCTTCCCCGCTCTTTGATCATAACATGGGTTCGCGCGGGGTCTCCTACCGCAACCTCCCCTACGGGGTAATGGAAAACGTTCCCCCCTCTGCGTTCAGCCCGTTCGGCTCGAGCCCCCCTACATTTCCGTGTAATATATCCCTTCCTACACAAATAATATAACTATTATTATGTAATATATTTATATATATATATATATTATATATATATACTATATATATTTATATATATATATATTTTACCCTGTATATAGTATTCTCTTTTCCCGCAGTGCTGCGAGCTCTTCCTAAAAAAAATAGCAGATTCTATTATATTTATTTATTTTTTTTTTTTTTTAACATTTTTCTACGTATTATTTTACCAAGGATTCCAAAAATGTATCCTTTTCCCTGTAACTAAATTGTGTTTTTTTTATATATGATTTTTTTTTTACATTTTTTCCTTTTCTAAAATCTTTTACCAGGATTCCAACAATGTACAATGTTTTTTCCTTGTAGCTATTGTATTTTTGAGATATGGATATTGTGGCTCTTTTCGAGGCTGGCATATATATATACATTTTATTATACTATATATATTATTATTTATTTATATATTATATCTATATGAATTATATCATGATTTTTTTTTTATATCACTATATATATATATTATATAGTTATTATTTAACTATATATAATATTCTATTATAGTATATATATATATAGTATATACTATATATATATATATAGAGTATGATACCTCTATATTATATATATATATACTACTTTACTTCCGCCCCGTCGCCTCGAGCTCCCTAAAAAAATAGCCATAAATTCTTACTTATTTTTTTTTTTTTTTTTTTACATCTTTCCAAACACCTAACAATTTTTAACAGGGATTCATTAAAAATGGTATTCCTCTTTTCCCTGTAACACTATGTATGTAATTTTTTCCAGAGTATGAATTTTTTTTTTACTTACATTATCCTAACTAAAATTCTACAAGGATTCCAAAAATGTTATTCCTTTTTCCCGTAGCTATTGTAGTTTTTTTGAGGATATAGGATGTGTGGCGCCTCTTCTCAGAAGGCTGACATATATTATATATATATTATCTACGTTAAATATAATATATATTAGATATAATAATATATAGAGGATACTTACTATATATATATTATATATATAATATAATAATATATATAACTGAATTAAAGATTAATATCTATAGTTATATTTATATATATTATATTATATCTAGTGATAATTAGTTTAAAACTACAACTCATATCTCTCCAAAAATCTACAAAGATGAACAGGTAAAAGGAATACATTTGTTCGGAATCCTGGTATAAACATTTATAGTGGAGGAAATGTAAAAAAAAAAAAAATTTAAGATGCGTCAAAATTACAATAGCTACAGCGAAAAAGAAATACATTTTTAAAATACCTGGTAGAAATTTAACATTAGGAAAATCGTAAAAAAAAAAATAGAAAATATTATTGTTAATTGAATTCATCAGTCAATTATGATTAAGAAATCCTATTTAGAGACCTAACATTGGTTACTCGTTAAAATAAATAGACTTTCTATTAAATTTTGCTTTTTTTGTAACTAAAGAATACCCCAAGGGTATACCGCACGCACCGATGGCAGGAGTCGGGGTCTCTCGGCCTTCCGGGGCACTACGGGGTAGGACTAATTCCCCCCTCCGGGGAGGGTCTCTCGGTATCACCTTCACGCCGCTCCCTGTGGTATTTTGGGTGTTGGGACTTTGGTTGTAGAGGGTTGCTTTAAATGGAAAACGTCCCCCCCTGTGTACCCCGTCGGCTTTCGAGCCACCTCTCTACATTGCCGTGTAAAACCTTTACAAACTAATTATATATATATACTAACTATATATATGTCTATATGATATATAATTAATAAGTTTGCTATATATATATAGTATATTATTCATATTTTACTACCGACTATATACCCTTATACATATATATATATATACAATATATATATATATATAATATATCATCAATATATACATGACAATTTTTTAAGTCAGACAATAAACCATAAAAATAGCCCATATCTTATTGTAATCTTACTCCTTTTTTATTTTTGTTTTTATCATTTTCCTATGTAATATACTTTTCAAAGATCCAAAAAATCGTATTTCTCTTTTCGCTGTACGCTATTTTGTATTTTGACAAGATTATGATAATTTATTTGTTTTAGCAGCGTTTTCGAATTAGAAAATTTTGCCAGGATTCTCCAACAATGTTCATTCTCCTTTTTCCCGTAGCTATTGTAGTTTTTTGAAATATGGATTGTGCTGCCGGTCTCTTCCCAAATAACTCACCTATAATATATATATATAAGGAACTCATAGTTTAACAAATATATCATAACATATATAATATCTATATTAATACTATATATAATATATATATATACAATTAATAATCTATATGATATATATATTATTATATATTATATATTACGTATATCACTGCAAAAGTCTGGCTGAGGCCAATTAAGCTAAGTCGTTGGATCTAGTATAGCGAAATAACGATACTACTAATTTTAACTAAACGTTAAAAACAGAGTAATAGGAAAGTAAGATTGATAAACTCCTTGAAGGCCTTCCTTTTTGATATATTCATGCTTACGTTCCCTTTAAGGTAACGTAGGAAATGACTAACCCACTACTAGATGTTAGGGCTGTTCCAAAAACATCTCTGCCACTCGCAAAAAAAATCAACCCTTTCTAGGGGGGCAGCTGCCCCCCCCCCTGCCCCCTGCGTTCCCCCTGACGAAGCCCATACATATATATTATATATATATATTATATAATAAATATATATATTATATATTATATACTAAATATTATATATGATACTATATATTATATTACCTATATATATATTTATATATATATATATATATATATATTAATAATATTAATAGAAATTATTTTAATTATACGTGCGAAATAAGATATGTACCATCAGACCCGCAGTAAACTAAAATCAAAAATGAAAAAACAATTTTTTATTATATATATCCAATAAATACTAGCTGAACAAGAAATATGGTCTATTTTGTTTGCAGTTGTTAATTATATATTTTGTACAAAAATCATTTGGAAGATTCGAATCCGGATTCGGATTCGAATCCGGATTCGGATTACGGAGTTTCGGATTCAGAGGGTCTTTTACATGAGATTTGCAATCTCGGCCATCGGATTCGAAAAATTCTCTACACACTAGGGGGTACTATTGCTTACTCGCCCGGATTCGGACTTCGGAATTCGATCCGGAGGTGCTGGATCGGATCGAGGACTATGCGGATGTCCGAGGAGAGCACACACACTACGGAATTTCGGATTCGCGACGAATCCAAAAGAGCGTTTGGCCTGGATCGCCCATTCACCTGATTATATAATATAGCTATATAGTATATTTATTATAATATATATATATATATCTTATATAAAAATTTAAAATATATATAATATAACATATATCATATATGTTATAATACTTATTATATATATATCTAATTATATATTATATTTATATATATATATATAATATATAATATAATATATACTTAATATATATCATAATAACTATATATATAATCACTTAGCTTACTTATTATAATAAAATATACTATATATATAATATACTATATATACTATAATATATATACCAATATATATATTTTTAAACATATATCCAGTTATATATTATATATACTATATATATAACTATATACTATATATATATTTTATATATATATTAATATATATACTATATATATAGTAGTATATATATAGCCTATTATATATATATATAGTATATATACTATATTTAATAATATGCATATTATATATATATATAATATATACTACTATATATAATACTATATATATATTTAATAGTATATATATATATATATTATCATTTATATATTTGCCTATTATTTATATATATATATATAATACTCTATAGGTTTCTTCAATATATAGACGAAGACTCAGTCCTATCTTCTTGTATATACTATATAATATATATATATATATATATAATATATAATTACAAAAAATCACCCGTCACTTCTTTGCCAAAATTTTGGCAAATGTCATTCAACCTTATTTTCAAAAATTTTTCGCAAAAAATAAACATTATTATTAGCACATTCCTACTATGAGTATCAATTTTGTAATCATTTTTTAAATAAATAATAAATATTGTTAAAATAATAATACAATAATAATAATAAAATAAAGTTCATCCTAAAAAATAGTACAAAATAATAATAAAATAATAATAATAATTCAATAATAATAAATTATGATAATAATAATAATAATAATAAAAATAATAATAATAATAATAATAATAATAATAATAATAATAATAATAATAATAATAATAATATTATTAATAAATACTAATATAATAATACATAAAACAATAATATAATCAATAATAATATATATAATAATATACTATAATAACATAAATAATAATTAATATAATAAAAATATATAATACATAATAATAATAATAATATAATCCATAATAACTAATCACCACTCAATTCTGGTTCCGGTACATCAATAATATATATTATATAAAATAATAATAATACTAAAAAAATAATAATAATAATGTAATACAGACAAGAAAGAAGAAGAAGAACCGAAGACACAAGAATGAGAAGAAGACAGAAGAAGAAGAAGAAAGTAAGAAAGAAGAAGAATTTATAATAATTTTAATAATCATACTAATAATAATAATGTAATAATCAATAATAATAAAATACATAATTAATCATGTTTAAATAATCAATTATTACTAATAATTATAATAATAAATAATAATAATATATTAATAAATAATAATAATTAATCAATAATATAATAATAATAATACATTACTAAGAATAACAAATATAGTAATTTAAAAATAATAATAATAATCACATTAATCAGATAATAATAATAATAATAAATTTATATCAAACAATCTAATGTGAATAGGACTTTTCACCCATGGGTTTCGGATAAAACCCTATATAGTTCCCTAATTGAAGAGTGACGGAAGTGCTATAGGTGAGGCCAGTGAGAGTTTGGCAAAAAATTTAGATATGGTAATGTTATGCAATAATATATATAACATTATATACTATTGAGATAATATATATATAATATATCATTATATAATATAATATATATACTATATATAATATATATATATATATATTATATATATATAATATACTATATATATTATATATATAACCCTACCTCTTTCCGAATAGTATAGTATATGAGACAATATTATATATATTATATAATAGTTACTATGTATCTATTATACTATATATATATATATATATATGGGAAAGGTCTATATTTGAATCAGTGTATATTTTCTGAAAAAAATTTCTAAGTTTCAAAAAAAATTTCTAAGTTTAGCAAAAGTTGTTAAGTTAAGTTTTTAAGAAAAACTATGCCAGAAGCTTGCTACTAAAGAATTTGCCAGAGCTTGCCCACTAAAGATTCTTCAGAAAAACGTAACTTAATTTAACTTTTTCTGAACTTAGAAACTTTTTTTGAACTTAGAAAATTCTTTCAGAAAATATTTAGAGCTGATTCAAATATAGAACAATACCTATATATATAATATATTATATATTATATATAATATAATATATTATATACTATAATAATATATATATAATATAATATATTTATATATAATATATAATATTGATTTTTACCTATATTATATATATAATATATAGGCCACCTATATATATATATATATAAATATATATATATATAATACCCATATAGTATCACAAACTGATATTAATATTACTATATATATATTAACTATATATATATATATAACTATAATCATTAATATACCTTATATTATACTACATATATATATATACCCTACTTATTATATATATGCTTATCCACATAAAAGATTTCTAGAAAGCTATTATTACTTTTCTTATAAATTGTTTATATGAAAAGACCTTAAAAACTTTGAGACGCTGTTTATTCGCTAATTAGGAATGCTATTATATTTATTTTAAAAACCACATAAAACACAATTTAAAAAACTTATATACATGTACTGCTAGCTTTCGTCATTGTTGTATCATGACCTTCTTCGAGCTTTGGACAATTAACCAAGGCGAAAAAAGCTTCCTTCTAGTGTTCCCGTATTTAAGTTCTGTAGGAAGTTGGTTTATCTAAGATGCTTTTGGTAGAACGCTGAACCTTACTTCTCATGATATTTGTTCCTGTATCACCTAGTCTACATAGTCTTGATCCCTGCGCCCTTCTTTGGCGAATACCGTTACAATATGGGAAATTTTTATGCAAAATGTTTCTGCAGATTTTCATGATTTGTTGTGTTTCGTAATTGGATATATTTATGTATAAGTATGATAAGGCTATGTTTGGATGAATAAAGGCCCCAGTTCATACACTGAGGAATCTAAATTACCACATAATAAAACTCTGCCTAACACACCATAGACTTAACAACAACCATCACATTAACATTATTAACATGTCCACTTCATTCGTAATATGTAACCAACACCAAATCAGAAAAATCTGCAGAACATTTGACAATGTACAAATCCTCCCAAATTTCAACTCTCCACGCTACCACCCTGCCGGGATCAATACTATAGGAGCGTATATACAGCAAACACCATAATCATTCGACGAGTTCAGCAATGTCCTACATAAGCATCTTAGATAAGCCAACTTCCTCAGAACAAATAGAAAAATCATAGCACCAAGAAGTTTTTTATCGCCTTGGTTTAATTGGCTCCAACAGCTTGAAGGTCATGGATACATACAATGATCGTAAGTCTAAGCAAGACCTGTATATGTAATCTTCAATTGTTCCGTTTACAATTGTCTGTTTTTATGGGTGTTGTGAAGACTTAAAATTGAATACATTAACTACTTTTAAAAAAAAGTTTTTAATCTTTTATATATATAATCATATATACCTTTTATATATATATTATATATATATATATTACTAGTATATATATATATATTAATATATACTCTATATATCAACCATTATATCACTATACTACTATACTACCTATAGTATAACCCTTATTCAGTATACATGTGGCGTAATCCAGGATTTTTTTTCGGGGGGGGGCCAGACAAAAAATCATTTCTTATATATATATATTATATATACTGTTTATTATAGTATTATATTATTATACTCTTAGTTATACATACTTTATATGACTTTCTATATTTTATATCATTTATCTTAATTATAATATCTAACACCTCACCTAATTTCACAATATTATTTATCCTTCTGGAACTTTAATCGTTATATCAAACGGATATGATACTTAAAATGCTTAGTGTCAAAAATTTCGGGGGGGTGCATGGCCCCCTGAGGCCCCCCTAAACTATATCGCCACCGTATATACTATAAATTATATATATAAGTATACTAAATAAACCATATTTTATCTAACTTTTATTTAACTTTGTTTATGTTTATTAACTTTTTAGCTGTTATTTACTATACTTTATAGTGAATG
>JABUQX010057632.1:0-7500 GCA_015478945.1 Trachelipus rathkii
GAGAGATACCTAAAAAGAGACGCCCAGAGATTTCGACAAGATAAAGATGATTACAAAGTAGAAAAACATGGAAACCAGTGAGATAACCATCTTTATTAAATTTGTTGTACTCACACTCAACGTTTAAAGTATTATCTGTTACAGAGTACAGAGATCCTATAATATCTTACAAACTTGAGTGATTATGGTAGTGTCCGACTGGGCTCACCAATATGGACCCTACATTTGCTGGGCAAGACTTTGTCTTTCCTATAAAATGTCCAATCTTTGAGAAAACACTCAAAATCTTCGTGAAACAAAACCATAAGACTTTAAACACCAGTATTTGATACATAAGGTAATGTCCGAAGGATGATTTCTGATCACCCTCTGATACATATAGTTTTTAAGGTGAACATCAAAACGAGATCATTTATTGCCATTGCATCAGCTTATCATAGATAGAATTTTCAAAAGTTTATTTAGAGTTTCCATGCAAAACATAATTACAAATTAAATAACAAGAATCGAAATCAATTATTTACAGGTAGTGATTTAATAATGCCTATCATTTGTTTTTTCTGGTAGACAATCAAAATACAAATGGAGTAATTCTGACTGTAGCTCATTATCTACAGGCATAACTAGTTCCAAATCCCAACTGCATAATGGTCTGTACATATGAACACTATGGATAAACCATAATTATTTCTACCACACTCTAGAGTTTACACCAGACATGCCAGTATGCGGATGATAAAAATTCTAATAGTTTACCAGAGTTTAGTGAGCCATAGGTATATCGAGACACTACAAACTACTTTCAATCTTGGAAAAAAATTTTGAATTATGAAGCAAATTTGGCAGCATTAAGTAAGAATTTGAATTTAGTACAATTGTGATATCATGTACAGTAACTGTTCAGTTAATATTCAAAAATTTATATAATTAAACAATTACAGAATTATATAAATAAAGAAAGTAAAAATAATTCAGAAAAATTCAATTAAATTTCTTTCTTCAAAACTACAATGTTAATTTGTACATTAAGAAAGAAGAAGTGCCTTCGTATATTTGAAATTCTCACCTATCTCTAAAACTAATAGCACACTTACAAAAAATTATGTCCAGACCTATACGATAAGTCCAAACTAACTTTGTCATCTTCCCACTTGAGACACAAGAGATGTGCTTTGGCCCGACAACTACCATTTATACTAACGTTGTCGTACCAATTTAAAACTGCCCTGAGTTAGCACTGTACGTCGACAATATATTGGTATACAAACGAAAATAGATTATATAGGCAGGTAGCATTTCAACATGCTCTACAGTCCTTAAGCTAAAAATCTTTGAATCTATTTCAATACGGCATCACTGTGTTATAATCAACTTATTAGTAATATTTCTTAAACAACTATCACAATATTATAATATCGGATCGTGTTGAAGTCCAGAAATACTTAAATATTGCGGAGGTCTATACTTAATATCAAATACTAATATAATAACACGGTCAACAGTACTCATTACATATATAAATTACTTATGTATTTTATATCAGTACAGATCACTCAATGATCATCTGGATTGACCTTATTATATTATATTTTCTGCCAGTTCTACTAAGACTCTCTATGCAGTAATCGAGGTCAATACAGTAGAGATATATTATACGCTCTAGTGCATGATACAGTATAGATCGTCTAATGTAAGTGAGAGACTGTACTGTAAATCTAGCCGTGGCGCGCACACTCAATGAGCATGTGAATTCAGATAACTAGGAGACCTCCTTAGAACTGTCGTATTTCTCATCTCCTGTACACTTATTTCTTTCATAGAGGTGTATTTTAAGGAATTACAATTATGTGGTGAGCCGCATAGGATGAAGTAGTATCTAGAGGAAACGGATCGGATAATTCATATCAAAAATCTTTTACCAGTATAAGTGTCAGAGTGAATAGATAGAGATCCCATCAACTCAATAATAATAGGAGCATGAATGAATAACATATATACATCAACATAATAGAATGACCATAATGAACTCAGAGGTGGGACACTGGAGTACACATATATAATAATAACACTGAGTGAGAGGGTGAGATGAGAGTGGAGAGATTATAAGTCACACCCTCAGTAGATAATAATAATAATCAGTCTCTCTAAGATGGTCCTTGATAGAGCACCTGCACTGACCTGACATCCGGGACTGCGGAGACTACTCTTCACTAGTGGATATCCGTCGTGACGTGATATACCAGACAAAAACAACTAACGACTTCCATTAGACATACGAGAGCTTCTGAGATATTCTACTCGATACTCACAGACTATCTCAGACACCTCGAGGGATAATCATTGAAAAAAACTCGTAGCGTGCACTTTGACTGACATCTATACTCAGATCATCCACTAGACTACGACTCCGACTCTGACATCCCATCATGGTATACATAGCATGAGGGTACTGCTTTAAGGTTAGGTTTAAAATATATGCACATATCTATATTTTTTAATTAAGGATTATAAAATATAAATATTTTATTTAATAAACTCGACATGTATTATTGAATAATTATCCTTAACCATTACGTTGAGATTATTTATATTTGGTTGTGTTAGCTATATACAATATGAACTAAACATAACATATATAATATCTGAGTATTATTTATGCATTGTGTATTTAGTAAATGTTTTGTATAATATATTTTTTCCGTAGCATATAATAGAAGATATCAAATAATTATAAATTGTATAGTAATTAAAAAATATTTAATATATAAAATTAGAATATATATATATATATATATATATTATATATATATATATATTATAATATATATAATTATATTAATATTATCAATAATATATACTATTAGTAACATGCTAGATATTACGCATAATATCGTGTATTCTCACATGTATATCGATATACATATAGATAGTACGATTTATTTCGTATTTTAATCGAACCCCATAAATATCGAATAATGAATACTCTAATAATATGATGTACTTTATATATATACGCCCTGAGAATAACTGTATAAAATATTATTCCATATTATAATATATATATTATATATATATATATATAATATAATATATATATATATATAGATATTATATATTTTTTTATAAAAATAAATAAATAATAAATATATATATATAAATATATAAAGAATTTTGTAATTGGTATATATATATAATATTTAATATATTTAAATATATTATATATATATATATTATAATATTATATATCTATATATATATATAATATATATTATTATATAGTACTAATATATTATAGTTACAAGCTGTACTGTTGCTATAGACGTAAGTTTGAAGAGTATATTATATTTAGAAAATAAATACATAGTAGGACGGCTAACATAGTTAACCCGAAAGAATACTGTAAGATTTAGAGTGATCTAGAAATTTTTTTAAAAAAGGAATTTACTATTGGTAATTATCGATCACTTATTTTTGCACTTCACTATATATTTATAAATATTATATATAAATTATATAATAAATTATATAATATAATATAAATAACTATAATATTGTAATATACAGTAAAAAATATTTCAAATTATCAAATAAAATAATTAATATACTATAAAAAATATTTCAGAATATATAAATAAAATATTTAATAGACCGTATATATAATATCAGTAGCAAATAAATAAATAATAAATTAATAAATAATATATAATAATAATATATTTATATATATAATCAATTATATTATAATTATTAATTCAATTATATTATAATATATTATTTATAAAGTATTATTAATAGTATATAGATATATATATAATTTAATATTTTATAATTTTATTTTTCTTTATCTTTATTATCTTTATATCTATCTGTAGTTCATTGATCTAACAAAGGTTTTCAATGCTATACAATGAGTTTGGTGAGATATTATATAATATAAATAGGTGTTACATTAATATATTTATATATTACTAACGTATATATTATAATATAGCCGATAGATGAGTGATAGTGGATATATAATTTATATTATTTTTTATATTTATTTTATTTTATTTATTTTTTTTTTTTTTTATATTTATTTTTGTGACAATTATATATCACAGTCGGTAAATTATTTTTTAAAAAATATTATTCTACATTTATAGTTTGCTCGAGCCGACGGGGGGCAGAGGGGGGACGAAGTCCCCCGTCGTCACCGGGAGGCCGAGAAGACCCCGAACTCCTGCTATTGACTAATTATAGCGGTAATATCTCACTATGGTATTTTCCTTTAGTATTACTAAATAAATGAATAATTATTTATCTTTACCTACTATACACTTTGGGTATTATTATTATACTATAGACGATATCACAATATGAGTAATACATGACAAGATGGCGGAGCTCGGGTCTCATCGGCACCTCCCGGTGGACTGATCAGGGGTGAGGACTATACGTCAGTCAGCCCTACTGATCTCACGCCCGTCCGTGCTCAGAGTCGTCACTAAATGGGGTCTTATAGTTATTTATTTTTTAAATATTATTTAAAATAATAAATAATAAAAAAAGAAATATAAAAGTATTTGTGATACTAGTAGGTGACTTATACTATGAGTATATATCACGTACTCACTATCACACTCTCACACTTATACTTTATATAGCTCTCACTCACTCATGTTATACTCTAAGTTATAAATGATGTCAGCTTTAGACACTAGTATATATATATAATATATAATTATATATATATATATACTATATATATATATATATAATCATATTATATATATAATTTATTATACTATATATATATTATATATATTATATATATATATAATATATATATATATTATATATAAAATATATTATATATTATTTATATAAATAATAAATTATATAGTTTAGTAATTAATAGTATAGTTAGTATAAATAAAATATATATAAATATTATATTTAATTCAGAATAAAATATATTTATGAAAATTAGTGATTAGTGGAAAGTCAAATTTTAGAGTGAGCATTTCAAATTGAGTTTTTATTGTTATGATATATGTTATGCTTATTATAACTCGTGTGTCGAAATATTATAATATTAATATCAATTAGCAATTAGTGCGGGACATTATATTCTATTTAAATAAAATACTATTATGATTCATATTACTGAAGCCTGCATAACGTATAGCCTATAATAGTATCATGTTGCATACTCCATATTTTTAATGTCCTTCGTTCAGCTACACTATGATACTGATCATTAGTGTCTCGTGTATAAGGTCTTTATTAGCATT
The DNA here is from genome assembly GCA_015478945.1 of Trachelipus rathkii. Classification (NCBI taxonomy): domain Eukaryota; kingdom Metazoa; phylum Arthropoda; class Malacostraca; order Isopoda; family Trachelipodidae; genus Trachelipus; species Trachelipus rathkii. The sequence goes on from JABUQX010057632.1 coordinate 5,277, forward strand.
GTCATCTAGCTATAATTTGCATATTTATATTAATATAGATAGCGTACGATAATAGAAATAATAAACTGCTATATAATATAGACGAGACAGACGATCTAAAGAGAGAAGAAGAGCATTGGAGACTGAGTAGGCAAGAAGAGCAGTATGAGCTATGAAGAGCTAGAGGATGCACGAGAGTAGTATGATGAGAGCACGGACTGTATGGAGTAAGCTGTGGAGTAAGAGAGCGGTCTGTAACCATATTAAAAAACCGGATGGATAGCAGACACCCATAAAATCTTATATAAGCGATGCATGTGAGCATAAACACTAGATCAAAAAAAGTTTACTACAAAATTATAAATATATATTAATGTGCTACGCAATAAATAATAGTTGTAATAATTACGGGAATAATATTGATGTTATATAAAAAAAGGATATTTAAAGATATAGATTATAGAATAATTATATATATTTTTATATTATTTATATTATTATATATATAATATATATATATTATTATATATATACTATATCACTATATATATATATATATTATTATATAATATATATAATAATAAGTATAATATAATAATATAATATAATATATTAATATAATATATACTTAATAATATATATATATATATTATATAGTTAATATATATTATTATACTTTTATACCTATATATCATATAATATATATTATATATAATATATATATATATATATATATATATATATATATATCATATAATACTATATATTATATATATATATATATATATATATATATGAATATTATATATTATATATATATATATATAGATATTAATATGGGTATATTATAATATATATATATATATTATAATATATTAATATATATTATATATCTTATAATATATATAATATATTATACATATATATTATATATATATAATTATATATATATTATATATAATAATATATTATATATATAAATCAATATATATATATAAATATAATATATAAATATATATATATCTATATATATATTATATATTATATATATATATATCAATTTTAGATATATATCGAAACCGTTTATCTACTATCATGATAACAAGGTATATATACGTATATGTATATACTCTGATATATATATATAACCTACACCATAGTATATATATATATATATATATAATAATAATATATATATATAATATATATTGTATAATTATATATATATATAATATTATATAATATAATTTTTATATCATATATATATTTTTATAAAATAAATAAGTGTATATTACTAGTAATTACTACATATGATATATATATTATTATATATAATTATAATATATTATATTAATATAATATTATATATATATAATTATATATTATATATATATAATATAAATATATATATAATATGTATATATAATATATATATATTATATATATATATATATATATCTATATATATATTATATATTATAATATATATATATATATATATATTTATATATATATAATATCTTTAATATATATATATATATTAATATATATGTATATTTTTTATATAATATATCATATATGATTAATATATATATATATATATATATATATATATATATATATTATATAGGGTGTGATCAGCCTCTAAGAGAGCCCAAATCCATATTCAAATCACAGACAGTCATACCAGGAAATAGGAATACAATTTGCTGGATAAGCTGATGATACCTTAAATATTTATGTGACGTGAAAATATTAGTAAAAAAAAATAAATCAAAAAAAAAAAAATAAAAAATTATTAATATATCATCCAAAAAACTATCAATAGCTACAGCGAAAAGTGATCACATTATATTGAGATCCTATATCTACGTATAAATTATATCGAGATAGGAAATGTAAAAAACTAATATAATAAAAATATATATTATTAGTTAATAAATATAGTATTATATAATTAAGGGCCTATTTATAGTAGACTTTATATTTGGTTTATGTATAAAATAAATAGACTTTCCTTTATTATATTTATGAGCTCTTATTTATATAATCTAAATGAATACCCATGGTATAATACCGTCTATCACGATAGCTAGGAGTCGGGGTACACTCGACCTTTACCGGGGACTACGAGGTGTAGGATAATTCATACCTATACTCACTCCTGGAGATGGGATCTCCGTGAGGTAATACCTACCCGCTCTTTGGTATTTATGAATGAGTGTGCGCGTAGTGGGGTTCCATT
>JABUQX010057632.1:12500-17500 GCA_015478945.1 Trachelipus rathkii
AATAATAATAATAATTTAGATAATAATAATAATATCAATAATATAATAATTGATAATAATAAAATATTATAATAATTAATAATAAATAAATAATAATAATATATAATCATAAAATAATATTTTATATAATATATATATTATATATATATATTATATATATATATATATATATATATATATATATATATATATATATATAATATATATATTACTATATATATATTAGTATTATATATATATATATATATATATATATATATATATATATATATATATATATATATAATATATATATATATATTATATATATATATATATATATATATAATATATATATATATATAATATATATATAATTATATTAATATATAGATATATATATATATATATATATATCTGTAGGTTCTCCAATTATAAACTTCTGTAATAATAATTTTAATTTATGTTCGTACTTATGCTAAGATTTGCGCGAGCAAAATTTAGCAATAAGTCAAAGTGAAAATATATATAAACTCGTCGCCTTTTGAGATATCTTCAGTCAGTATCAAAATTATTAAAGAATCCAGAAGAAATCTCACTCAAAATACTCTCTCCAGAAATCTCCCGGCAAGCAGCGAATAAACTTCAAGGAAAAGGCTGCGACTCGAATTTCAATCACAAACACAATCCTCGCACAAAATAGGGTGGAAAACGCGCTGGAAAGGGGCTGTGACTATCAATTCGCCTAAGAAGAGGTATCTCAACAGAAGGGACTTTTATTACTTTACTTTTATTGAATATCCTCTTACTTATGTTGAATAAATATCTCATTCAAAATATGGATCTTTAAATTACCATCCTCTTATATAGGGATTTGCTCTTAAAGAAACCACACTCAGCAAGTCGTACCCTATATATATAAATTGGTGAACCCTGAGTAGAACACCCAGAACTTCAATCAACGCCTTCTGAAAAATAACAAAATGAAAGAAAAGAAAAAACTAAAATAATATTAAAAATCCCAATAAGAACACTCGGAGAAAATGACTCAAACAAACGAACATTATCGATACTGGACTTCAATTTTCATTTCTAATTTTGGATTATGGTCTTCATCTTTTCACAACTATCAGTTCGAGTGATCACGCTAGAACATAGCAAACCTTCTTTTCGGCATGAAATTTCTTTCATCATTCAAAGTTTGGATTTAGGGCAGCAAACTCACTTTTTTGGTTTCCACTCGAACTCTGATTCCCTTTCTTCGAATTCTAATGGTTTCTGTGACCGTCCCTTTTATGTAATCGAAGAAATTTTTCAAATAAAGGACCTAAAATTCAAGCAACTTCGCCTCTAGACATAGTAAACTTCCTTTACGGTATGGATTTCTTTCATTCATTTTAAGTTTGGATTATGGGCTGAAATTCATCATTTTTGATTTCCACTACGAACTTTGATTCCTTTTCGAATTCTAAATGGTTTTGTGACCGCTCCCTTTTATGTATGAAGAAATTTTCTTCAAATAATAGGACCTACATTTCAGCAACTTTCGTCTCTACAATATGTTCAAGCAATGTATTCCTCTCGTAACTAACAGCTTTGGAAAACTATCTACGTGCTGCATTGGCATCAAATCATGCCATACATTCGAAACGCCTTAAATATTGGACCTTTTTTGGATGTCAATCGTTCGAATCGATGTGGCTATTTAACTTGCTGAAACTAAATTGTTCATATCAAGAATTATGTATTAACATTTTGTATTTTTATCCATAAATGGTTGTATGTTTGTTTATATTTAAACGGAATATAACAAATATGCTTGCGGTTTAAAGAGCAAGCTTTTATTTACCCTATAATTATAACATTATTTGTGTTTTTTGTAAACCAAATCTGTGAATGCATGTTTAGATATTTGGCATGTAAAGAAACTTTTTTAGTATATTTTTTTTTTTTTTTTTAATGGGTTTAATTTTTTTTTTTTTTTTTTTTTTTTTTTTTTTTTTTTTTTTTTTTTTTTTTTTTTTTTTTTTTTTTTTTTTTTTTTTTTTTTTTTTTTTTGAGCTCTTACTTGACTTTTGTTGCTTCATTTTATGCTCTCCTTTCATAATGTCTACTTTTTCTTCGGACATATTAGAGTATGTTTTGCCATTTGAAAGTACTTTAAAGTTTATCGTATTTTAGCTTATTATTTTTACCATTGAAATGTTCTTATATGGTTTGTGTGCATTGTTAAATGCCCACAAACATGTATTCATTTGAATGAAGGTTAATTTTTTATATCTTGTATAATTATTATTACATACTTTCTCACTCCGTGTTTCGCGCGGGAAGTAATGTGGTACTCCATTATAACTTTGTAAAATATTTTAAAATTTTATGTTCGTACTTATGCTAAGATTTGGGCGAGAGCAAAATTTTTAGCATAAGTCAAAGTGAAAACATTATATAAACTCGTCCCTTTTGGATCCTCTTCAGAGAGTTCGACTCCAATCTACTTAACAACACGAATCAGAGAAAATAATGCATCAATCTAATATCAAATTATACAATCAGATCCAGAAAAGGCCTCAACTTGACCAAAGTAGCGATATAACTATCAGAACGCCACAGACAGGCATACCGCCGACTCTTAAAATCCGATATTCAAATCAACAACACAATATCTATGCCCACAAAGAAATAACTGAGAAGTAGAGGACTAATATCGCGCTCAGGATACACACGGGCAATGTCGAACTATACAAAATTCGCCTAAGAGACGACAGTATATAACATCCAACCCAAGAGGAACTTTTCATACTATAACCTCTATTATACATAATTTTAACATTATGGATATATAACTGCACCTATTACTTCATATTGTCTATGAGATAAAATATTATAATCTATAATTCAAAATGATCCGAACCTTCTACACTTCCATCACACTTATAAGTACCACGATGTCCCACATTCATCATTAATTAGGTGGCACTATTGCGTTGATATCTATAAAGAACCAACCAATCTTCTGTCCAGATCGACTACTCTATACTCTATATGACTACTAGTTTACATCATAACGCTGAACATCAAAAAACCCCATAAATACAAGCACAAACTCCGTCTGAAACACATACATGCTAATACCTCAATATATAATAAACCCAGAATACAAACACTAACATATCTACATACAACTAATCAAACCATCATCAACCAATCTCAAACCTAGTAGTTATAAGTGGATCATACACAAAAATTCCGATATAACTCAACTCACCTCAAACTATATATAACCTCCAAATCTCACAACAACGTCGATTCTATGCACAAATTAAACCACTACAATCCAAACATACTCTAATTAATCGTAAAATAATACTACAATTGAACAAGTAGAGAGCAGCAAACTAGACTAAAGCATAAGCAATACTACAGCAAACGACAGACACCATACTCCAATACAGTACTAAATCAGATGACCTGCTAAACAACACCATATAAACAAAATGTAAAAGAAAACTTTAATACTAATAACTTATATCTCTAATATTACAATCACGCAATAGATTACTCGTATACAGGACCTACGATCATATATAAGTATAATTGACTTCGGACGATACGACTTGACAGAACTAGAGAAGAAAAATTAGATGTTCGTTTTCATTCTATTCTCAGTAAGAATAACACAGTCCTATATAATAGAGAAGAACAGAGTAATTATATTTACGGAAAGTACCATAGAATTTACTATCGAAAAGAACGATACTTGGATTGTCAATCTCAATCTAGAAGTTCAAGTAGAAGAAGTTATCACCATAAGCTCTAAACTACTCCGAAGAAAGGACCAATTGACACATCAACTACTGATTATGCTCAACTTCATTACGAAGTACACATAACACATATCACAGAATACTGGTAAAGATCTACCTTTATAGTTCCACAGGATCTATATAACATCCAGTCACATATAAATTATACATTATTATAGTTAATCACAATCAATATAACAACGCGCACTGCAGAACTACATTACTATACTCCTATGAGAGAGTATCCATATCCACAAGATGAAGACAACACTCTCCATCGCAGCACTAAGATACACTAAGCAACACAAGAGATACACTGTAACGCAAAGTATAACACATCAAGTTCCGTATTTAGCACTGTCTGACTCAAATCTAATAACATTAATAAAATTAACATATATCAACTATATACCTTATATCATGAGTACCATTAACTTATACTCAGTATTTACGATATATAACTAACCCCCTATACCAGTATTAATTAGGATAAAGACTAGAACCTTCCTCCACAAGACAGACGCGCAATACGGACAACTTCACTACAAATTAATAATAAAAATGAAGCAATATAGGTCCTCATTTGCTACAGTGGGAACGACGACGGCTATTCAGAGCATAGATTACACCGGACTCTCCTCATGTGGATCGGAGCTCTGTCTGATTACAATCATTGGACAAGTACCTAAAATAATCTAATAAAAAGCTCTGAACACCTGATAGTCCGTATAGTTCTAAAAACTCAATAGGGACTGTGATATGGTCAGATTGCCAAGAATGAGTAAAGAAAACTACTTCATGATACAGACGAATGGCACGCAGTAAGCCATGTTTAATAATGATCTGAGTGTCAAGATAACACCATAATACAAAGAATATAATACAACTACCGAGAATCTAGGGAGCATATACAAGACAGAAAACGGAAGATATGAAAGACCACATGGAGTCACTGAAATCAGCCTGCAGTAACGCCTACCGAGACAACTAAATCTTTTCATATCGCGTCGGATGATATGCGTACACACAAAGTACACTATAAAGTAACCTCCGGGTTCGAAAAACTTTCAAAAGAATCAATGACTAAACTCTACAAAATCAAATAGGCTATATCACAAAACTAGTAAATTATCATACATTAAGGAGAGTGATGCAACAGTTCGACGGCTCGAAAGGTTGAAGAGAGTTAGTGAGAGTAGGAGAGTTAACGAGTGAACA
>JABUQX010057632.1:22500-35000 GCA_015478945.1 Trachelipus rathkii
CACTTAACTCCATTAATGCAATTATGTTCAATTTTATGTAATATAATGCTAAAATAAGCCTGAGAGAGAGAGTTATATTAAAATTTACTATATTTTTGTGAACAATCAGACACATCCGATACAAAAATTTCAAACAACCCACAAGCCACACATTTTCGTACATATTTACGGGAAGAGAACAAAAGGTTTCATATATTTTCGATTAAAGGTAGGACAGACTAGCCCGCTCCTTTATAAGTTGATGTAAAAAATGACGTCCATTCGCTCCGCCGGTGCAAAGAATTTTTACTCCTAAGATGCAGAGTAGGCAGCGAAGATTTCTAAATGAATTCAAATTATTATTATAGGCTATTATTATTGTGGTGTTTTTCTTTTAATTTATGATGCAAATAGCTTCTTTTTTTAACTTTTATATAAAATTTTAATAATTTAGTATACTTTTACAATTTAATTTCAATTAATTAAAACCTAAAAAATATTGGGTAGGAGCTACCCCGGCCTACCCTATAAATACGCCCTGATATCTCATATATATATATATATATATATATATATATATATATATATATATATATATATATATATATATATATATATATATATATATATATATATATATATATATATATATTTATAACGAGAAGAAAAGGTGACCAATTGAAATATTAGTTATAATGGTGAATACTAAAAAATTGGCGAATGCGAATTTATTTTATTTTTTTACGATATGATGCAAAAAAATTAAAAATTATTATTAAAATAAATAAGAAAAAGGGAAGTAGTTTAGTTCGCGTATTTAGAAAGGGTTCCGAGATTTCAATTAACCATTAAAATTTCACCTAAAGGGTTGCCAAGTGATAATTTAGCTAATTTTTTGATGTCTTATTTGTGCTTCACAAAAAAAGTTTAATCGAAATTTTCAAATGTTAAACATTACCCTAAGAGTAAATCACAACGATATCAGATGTCTGAGGTTTACATCTTGAAGGGGGAGTTCCCGTAGGCGAGGTGGACAACCACTCCGTCCCCCCTTCTTCCGGAACACTTAGCCCCACGCTGTAATCCTCTTAGTTTTCCTATTCTTACCCCTTGAATTCTATGAGATTTTAAGTAGTAGCCACCTAATTTCCAGTAATATATATATATATATTATATATATATATATATTTTATATAGGTATTTATATTATATATATATATATATATATATATATATATATATAGATATATATATATATATATATATATATATATATATATATATAATATAATATTATATATATATATATATATATTATAGCTTATATATATATATATATTTTATTATGATATATAATATAATATAATATATATTATATTATATATATATATATATAATATAATATATGTATATTTTATATATATAAACATTATATTCTATATATACTATATATATATATATATATATATATATATATATATATATATATGGTTTTAATTACCCATGAAAAAGTTTTTATTAGTCATCTGTGCTTTTAAGAATAAATTTATATTTCCCATAATATAAAGTTAATGAAATTTTGAGTGAATAGATTGTGACCCACACAACACACCCATCATATATATATTATTATATAATAATATATATATATATATTTTATGATATATATATATTATATTATATTATATATTATATCTTAATATATATATATATATAATCTATATATATATTATATATTATATATATATATTATAATTTTATTATATTATTATATACTTATATTATATATATAATAATATATATATAATATATATATATATAATATATATATTATATTATATATATATATAGTATATATTATTATTATATATATATATATAATATATATATATTATATTATATATATTATATAATAAAGGGACACATTCAATATTCTTTCCCTTCAACTAATAATTGTTAGTTTAACTCGTACCAGGGATTCTGCTTACAGGATTGACCATCGTTTTCAACACTAGAAAATCACGTGACTTATATTTCATCCCTGAATCGCTCAAAATCCATTCTCCGTAACATTAAATTATCCATTCTTGTTCATCTTCATGATTTTTATGGTATTTTTTGCAATAAAAATGTCAACTCTAAATTTGCTTCTATCTCTTGGTGTCTTCTGACAATACAATTTCCCTTTTTATCTTAACTTTTCCCTCAAGCTTTCCTTTTAATTTCAGAGTTATTCCAACTCATACACCTCCCTCTCAACTCATTTATGCCAAACATAATTGTTTCTCCTAAAGATGTTATTTCCGCTCGTTCTGAACTTAACACCAAGGAAGCGTACTGCCCTAACAGTATCCTTCCTATTATGCTCAAGAACTTGTGCTTCGGAGCTTTCACCCAGCTATGTCAAACTGTGTTGTCTCTGCCTTTCCACTTCCATCTCTCCTTCCTGCTTTAAACTTAAGCACATTCAGCTTGTTAATCATTTGCACATTTGTTCTTGGAAACTTCTTTATATCTGAGCAACGGTTATATATATATATATATATATATATATATACACTCATCACTATATATTATATATATATAATATAGCACTATCTCTAAAAGTAAAGGAACAAGTGGATTATATATTTTTGTTTCCTTAATCTAATAATTGTTTGCTAATCATTTTGCTTTTGATTTAGTAACTCTAGCTGTTGCTTTGTTATGGTGTTCCTCATAGCAACTCATCAAATTCACCTTTACACTTCCTATCACAGAATCATGATCGAAACAAGTCTCTTCTCCAGGATAAGTGATTAATTGTGTACACTCTATTTCTGTAAAGTTTATTTAAAATAGCCAAATCTACTTAATTTCATTAATGGTCACCCAAGGTTCTTTCATGCCTACAGTTGCAGCCTTCGGTCTCTTCATTCAATCTTCATTCTTAGCCATAATTTCATCTCTGCATAGGTTAGCACGGATGTTTTATATAATACCACCCATTCGCACTTCATTCCGTCCCCCTCCTCTGGACTCTTCCTCACGCTACGTCCGTAACCCCTCCCATAGATCTATTCTTCCGTCTTGAATTCTTCAAGTTACTTATTTTATTTTATTTAATTAACAGCTCACACCTCACGTGCATAGCGCAATTCAAGGAGGGGAACTCTAGGCAATTGCTACCTATGATCCGGACTAGGTATTGAGCTCTAACCCTATAACTAGCGATTTAGTCACGTTACCGTTGAACCATATCCGGTGGAAGAATGGTTATTAATGTGAAAAAGCAGCTAGTGTAGGCGCTGCATTTATTATCTTAATTATATATGTAATAGATTATTCTTGCGAAATGTGTTACCTACTAGGATTAAATAAAATTATATTGAGGAACGCATTAGATACATGTTATGTCCCAAAAATAAGTGTACTGTTGTATTTAATATGTACTTGTACTTACCTAAAATCTACAAGGTTATCTCTTGAAGTATGACCCTTGGGAGGTTGCACAGCGGTTCCAACGTTTCTTCCAATGTTCATAGCAGTATCGGAAATCATTTTTCCTGAAGTGTTGTTTAGTTCAACGTGTTACAAGTATTGTTTTAAATGTTTTCCATCAGTTCCCAAAATGATGCCTTTCAAGCTTCATTTTCACTTTAGGGAGATATAAGGAAATAGCACGGAGCTAGATCTGGGCTGTATGGAGGATGTGGAAGTACTTGAATGTTTTTTTTCGCCAGAAATTCTATAATTGAGAGCGCAGTGTGAGATGGAGCGTTATCGTGGTGCAGCACCCAATCGTCTGCAATGTCTGTTCTGATTCGCTGAACTCGTTTTCGATGTCGTTCCAAGACATCTTTGTAAAAGACGTGATTAACTGTCTGTCCTGAAGGTACAAATTCCTTGTGCGCAATAACACGGCTGTTGAAAAAAACAATAATCAGTGTTTTCACCTTGGACTTGCTCATACGTGCTTTCTTCGGACGAGGAGAATTTTTTGTGTGTCATTCCGCATTTTGCCGTTTGGTTTCAGGATCGTATTCAAAAAACCCATGATTCATCGCCTGTTGTTATAACTTTATCCAAAAAATTGTGCGCCATTTCCAGTCTTTCAAGTAAATCTTGAGAAATTTTGATCCCGATCGCTTTCAGCTCCACAGACAACTCTTTCGGCACTAGTTTTACACAAATTTTTCGCATGTGCAAATGGCTCGTTAAAATTCTATGAACTGCATTTTTATCCAAACCATTTCTTGCTTGCAAAATCACTCTGACACTGAACACGGCGGTCTCTCTCCATCACCTCTAACAACTTCCACATTTTCATCGTTTGTTGACGATATTGGTCTTCCACAACGAAGGTCGTCTTGAACATTTTCTCGGCCCTCTCTGAAAGCTTTGTGCCACTTAAAAACCATAGTTCGCGATAGAGTGGCGTCCCCATAAGCTTCGTTTAAGGAAACAAATGTCTCACTGGCAGACTTGTTACGTTTCACACAGAATTTGTTCACACAGAATTTGTTCAATATTTACCTGCACTCCCATACCGAAAAAGATGTAGTGCAAAAACGTAACGAGGTTAAAATACACGCCCATACATAAACAGATGTAGTGCAAGACTGACTTTATAAATCTGGTTAAAACTGGTATGGATATGTAGCTCGGTACTAGCACCACCTTATACGTCACGGAAGAGCCACATTACTCAGTCGTTTATGGGATATTCAGTAAACTTACTTTTGGGACAGAGGAGTATACTGTAGATACACTCCTCTTGCCAGATTCCGAAGGGAAAAATATTAGTCTTTGCTGGACGAACTATCTGATGAAGTAAGTGTGGCGATTGACATGAAAATAAAGAAAACATACAGAAATCGATCATGTTTACATGAAGAAAAAAGCCGCAGGGTAAGTGAAACTGAGAAATAAGGAAACAAATTTACTAATCTGGAAAGTTTGATTAAGGCTATTCTTAGACTAGTGACGGTCTTATATGAAGCTCATTCGGAGTTTCAGAAATAACAGAGGAATTATATATATATATATATATATATTATATTATATATATATATATATATTATATATATATAATATATATATATATATATATAGGAGTTAATATATCTATAATATATATATATATATATATATATATATATATATATATATATATTATATATATTATATATATATATATATATATATATATATATATATATCTTAACTTACCTTCTCGCCCCTGACCACCCTCTTCAGTGGCCACACCATACTAAGATACCTCGCCGCCGCTCCCGGTCTCTTCCACTGATCGCTTAGGGTTGTAATTTCCCAGGTTGTTCTGGGATGATGGTTAGAAGGACAATCTAAGAAAAAATGATACACAGTTTCCGGGGCTCTGTTGCACTTTGGTGCAATATTGTGAGGTAGTTTTTGGTTGATTTTGAATCTCTTTTTGCAGTGTTGCAAGTTTGGGTGGTGGCTGCATCTCAATTTGGCTAAAGATGACTGGATGGTTATAAAAAAGAAGTTAAATTCAGATGCTATTTCTTCTGGTGGGTGATCATTTGGTATATTATTTGGTTGTCTATTTCTTAAATATTGTTCTGTCAGGTGAGTGTGAGTAGTAGGAGAGGGATATTGGACGCAAAAATGGTAATGAAGTTCACCGACCTTTTCTGACCGCGACCTTTTTGAGCTCGAATTTTTTCCTGACCTGACCTTTTTGGGCCTTTACCTTTTTTGGGCCTTGACCTTTTTTCGAGCAACCCTTTGGTCTTCCATAGGTCATTTTTGGCCCACGGTATTTTTTTGGCAACCCTAATTTTTTGGCAACCCTAATTTTTTGGCAACCCTAATTTTTGCAACCCTTCGAAGAAGGGTTGCGACAAACGGTTGCGTAAGCAACCGTTGTACGTATTGCCCCCCCTATTTTGCGCCCCCCCTAATTTTTTCGACCATGGGTCAATTTTTGCCCACGGTAATTTTTGATCTTCATTTAGGGGCTTAGCCCTAATTTTTTGAGAACCCTAATTTTTGAGAACCCTAATTTTTTGAGAACCCTAATTTTTTGAGAACCCTAATTTTTTGAGAACAATAATTTTTTTGGCAACCCTAAATTTTTTGGCAACCCTAATTTTTGGCAACCCTTCGAAGAAAGGGTTTGCGCCAACACGTTTGCGTTTTCACGCAACCGTTGTAACGTATTGCCCCTATTTACGCCCCCTATATTTTTTCGACCATGGGTCAATTTTTGCCCACGGTAATTTTTGATCTTCCTTTAGGGGCTTAGCCCTTTTTTGATGTCTTAACCTTGTTAGACCATGATATTTCGCCAAACCCTTGAATCTTCATGGGTCATTTTTTTGCCCAAGGTAATTTTTGGCTACCCTTTGGTCTTTCCATGGGTCATTTTTTGCCCAAACGGTAATTTTGGCTACCCTTTGGTCTTCCTTGGGTCAATTTGGCCCAACGGTAATTTTTGCTACCCTTGGTCTTCCATGGGTCAATTTGGCCCACCCTAATTTCGAACCAACCCTTTGATCTCTCCATGGTCAATTTTGGCCCACGGTAATATTTGGCTACCCTTTGGTCTTCCATGGGTCATTTTTGTCCCCATGGTAATTTTTGGCTACCCTTTGTCTTCATGGGTCAATTTTGGCCCAACGGTAATTTTGGCTACCCTTTGGTCTCCATGGGTCAATATATATATATATATATATATATGAATATAATAAATATATATATATATATATAATATATATATATATATATTATATATATTTCTTCGCGTAGCGGTGAATATTAGCGCCTGCGGGCGCACGCCGGCGGCGGACCGCGGCGAGGACGCACCAGCGGTGGCGGCTTGCGCCTTGCGGGTGGGGCTTTCATGCTGAGCCCTGTGTTAGCTTATGAACTAGGGGAAAGCTACTCCGACCAATCAACAAGTAAGGAAATCATTTCCTTCTTACCTGCTTAAAGGATCTTAACGATCCAGCATGTTTAGCTAAAAAGTATAAAAAGTAATAATAAACACATAAAATATTCACTTACTGGAATTACCTTTTGATCTGGTATTAGGATTAAATTAGCCCGTCTACATAAAGGCTTATCCTAAATTTAGGCCTAAATTTAGTGCCTAAAACGTAGTTTATTGCACCAACATTTAGACAGAAAGAGGTCAGGTTGAAATATACTTTGACTGGAATTAGATGCTTAAATCTCCCCGGTTACAAAAAGGATTATCCTAAAATTTAGGGCTAAAGTAGTTATTTCAACACATTTTTACAGCGAGAGGTCAGTTTCGTATCTGTAAGGAGTGCGGGTTGCTGTGTTTTCTCAAATTAATATGTAATAGATAATAATAATAATAATTAATAGAAAATACCAAATTATTTTAAAAAACTTTGAAATATTTTTAGTTAACATCGAGTGAATAATTTAAATGTAAGTGAATAATTGTTATTTTTAAATAAAAACTTAGAATGATTTTAATAAAATACATGTTATGTTAGCAGAGAAGAACTTATTTTGTTATTTTTATACTTATTACATGGCTAAAGATGAAGTAAAGCAGTAAGTCAATAGAACAAAACGTGGCATAGCTTGGTGTAGAGGGTGCTAGGGCTGCCTTACTGATTTACTGATTTATCTGCTTTAAAAGGTAGTAAAAGATATGTTTTTGTAATAATTTTCATAAAATTTTAAGTAAAAGTTATTATAAAACCTTGATAGTTATAAAATTATAAAGAAAAAATAATATCAGTTTCATAATGAAATTCTTTTTTTAAAGATAATGCTTTATTTACTTTCCATTTAAAGAAACTTTGAAATAATTTTAGTTATATTTGAATGAGTACTATAAATGTACGTGTTAATTAAAACATAAAATGTTTAATAATTATACGTTAATATTGTGTAGTGTGTGTGTGTGTGTGAAAGTAAATCTGTGTGAGTGTAAGTAAATCTGTGTGTAGTGTGTGTGTGTGTGTGTGGTGTGTGTGTGTGTGTGTGTGTGGTGTATGTTGTGTGTGTGGTGTGTGTGTGTGTGTGTGTATAAGTGTAAATGTAATTGTCTATGGGTAAATGTAAGTGTCATACGTGAATGGTGTATAAGTGTCCTAGTGAATGTGTGTGTTCTAAATAATAATAACAAGAGTAATGAAGTAAATAACACTAAAGTATAATAATAAAAATAAAAAAAAATAATAAAAATAAATAAAAATAATAATGAAAAAAATAAATAAAAATAATAAATAAACATAATAATATCATAATAAGGACAAAATAAAAAATAGAAATAAAACAATAAAAATAATAATAAATAAAATAAAATAATAATAATAAAATAAATAAAAAGTATTAAAAACATAATGTTAATAAATATATGATTAAAGCAGTAAAGCAGAAAAGTAGTTAAACAGTAAAGCAGAAAGTTAAAGCAGTAAAAAGCAGAAGTTAAAGCCAGTAAAGAGAAAGTTACAAGCGTAAAACACCAGTTAAATCACGTAAAGCAGTAAACAAAAGCATACTAATCCCCTCCTTGGTGTTAGGTAACACCTCTATTGATTTACTGATTTACTGCTTTAAGGTATGTAATGTATATGAGTTAAAGCAGTAAAGCAGAAAGTTAAAACAGTAAAGCAGAAAGTTAAAGCAGTAAAGCAGTAAACAAAAGCATACTATTCCATGTTGCTAGGTCACACCTCTATTGATTACTGATTTACTGCTTTAATAGGTATGTAATGTTAATAAATATATGAGTTAAATGCAGTAAAACATATGAGTTAAAGCATTAAAACATATGAGTTAAAGCAGTAAACAGAGTTAAAGCAGTAAACAGTAAACAAAAGCACTACTATTCCCCCTAGATGTTAGGCTAACACCTCTATTGATTTGACTGATTTACTCTTTTAAGGTATGTAATGTTAATGTTTTTAATAAAGATTTCGTACACTTGTAGTAAAATAAAATGATTATATATAGACACCGGGATTTTTTTCTTACATACATTTTAAAAATTTATAAATTAAAAAATATATTAAGTATAAAGTATTAAGTAAAAAATTAATGTTAATAAATATTATGTGTTAAATATAGGTCTGTAATGAGTTACAGTTTTTAGGTTCGCGAAAATTTTTAATAAAAAAAATGTTTAAGTATGAAATAAAAATGAATTACTCAATCATAAATATTTGAAAAGAAATTCTTTGAAATGTTTAAGTATGAAATAAAAAATGAATGACTTATAGTAAATATATATTTTTTCATTCCCGCAGGTAATATTGCGACCTGCGGGCGCATCGCGGCGGGCGGGAACGCCGCGGCGGGCCGCGCGGGTCGCACCTGGCGGTGCGGGTCGTGGACTTACACGCGGAGAGAATCATGCTGCGTCCCTGGTGATACAAGAGGCTTATAACATAGGGTAGACTTAATATTAACTCTGTTCTTTGATTAGGGTAGAGTGAGCGCATCAAAAGGTGATTTTCATCAAAGAATGAATCATTCAATATAGATGGTATCGAAGATGACGTCATCAAAGATGGCCATCAGTGGTGAGGCATCAATGCTGAGGCATCAATGCTGAAGCATCAAAGTTGAGGCATCAAATATCAAGTGTGTGAGTGTAAACGTAAGTGTATCTGTGTGTGGGAGTGAGTGTAAGTGTATATGGTTTAATGTAAGTGTCTATGGAGAGTGTAAGTGCTTTTAAGTGTCATAGTGTGTATAAGTGTCATAGTGAATGTGTGTATCAGTGTCATAGTGTATGTGTGTATAAGTGTCATAGTGTATGTGTATATATATATATTAAATATATAATATATAATATATATATATATATATATATATATATTATTTATATATATATATATATATATATATATATTATAGGGCTATAAGTGTTAGAATAAAGACTAACTCATAGTTAGGAAGCATCCTAGCAAGGTTGTAATATACCAATCGATTCTCATACTTATTACCTAGGGTAACACCATATTAGGCGGGCTATTCTAGGCTCAGGGAGGCTAGAAAGGCTTGAAAAAAGTGGCACTCAGTTGGCAACTTATGTGCAGCTCACTTGCACTATGTGGCAACTCACTTGTGCACTCATTGGCACCAACTTCACTTGGCAACTCATTTGGACTCATAGGGCACTCAACCTGGCACCTTCACCAGCCGGCCACTCATTTTAGATATAATCAATAAGCACACTAATAGAACATCAGCTAAGATACATACGTCAAGTTAGGAACGCAATATGTGACGGGTGGGACACAAGTGGCCAAAAAGTTGGCGTGGACCAAAAATTGACCATGGTATATGGCAAGGTCAAGGCCGCAATATCATGGTCAAACAAGATTAAGACATCAAAAAGGGCTAAGCCCCTAAAGGAAGGACAAAAAATTACCGTGAGCACCAAAAATTGGACCCATGCGTATAATGGCAAGGTAAGGCCGGAAATTCAGGTTCAAACAAGGTAAAGACATCAAAAACGGGCTAAGACCCTAAAGGGTAGCCCAAAATTACCGTGGGCCAAATTGGACCCATGGTATATGGCAAGGTTAAGGCCGAAATATCATGGTCAAGCAAAGTTAAAGACATCAAAAATAGGGCTAAGCCCCTAAAGGAAGATCAAAAATACCGTGGGCCAAAATTGACCCATGGAAGACCAAAAGGGTTGGTCGAAAATTAGGGTGGGTCAAAATTTAGACCATGGAAAGACCAAAGGGTTGGTCCGAAAATTAGGTGGGCGCAAAATGACCCTTGGAAGACCAAAGGGTAGCCAAAAATTACCGTGGGCCAAAATTGACCATGGAAGACCAAAGGGTAACCAAAAATTAGCGTGGGCAAAAAATGACCCATGAAAGACCAAAGGGTAGCCAAAAAATTACCGTGGGCAAAAAAAGGACCCATGGACGATCAAAGGGTGGTCGAAAAATTAGGGTTGGGCCAAAAAGTGACCCATGGAAGACCAACGGGTAGCCAAAAATTACCGTGGGCCAAAATTGACCCATGAAGGACAAAAAATAGCCAAAAATTTCCGTGGGCAAAAAATGACGCCATGGAAGACCAAAGGGTAGCCAAAAATACCGTGGGCAAACATGACCAATGGAAGTCACCAAGGGTTGGTCGATATCATCGGTCAAACAAGGTTAGACATCAAAAAGGGCTAAGCCCCTAAAAGGTGGATCTAAAAATTACCGTGGCAAAAAATGACCCATGGCAGAAAAATTAGGGGGCGCAAAATAGGGGGGGCAATACGTACAACGGTTGCTGACGCAACCGTTTGGCGCAACCCTTCTTCGAAGGGTTGCCAAAAATTAGGGTTGCCAAAAAATTAGGGCTTGCCAAAAAATTAGGGTCTCGAAAAAATTTCAGGTGTTCTCAAAAAATTAGGGTCTCAAAAATTAGGGTTCTCAAAAAATTAGGGCTAAGCCCCTAAATGAAGATCAAAAATTACCGTGGGCAAAAATTGACCCATGGTTGAAAAAATTAGGGTCGAAAAAATTAGGGGGCGCAAAATAGGGGGGGGCAATACGTACAACGTTTCGCAACCGTTTGGGGCAACCCTTCTTCGAAGGGTTGCAAAAATTAGGGTTCCAAAAAATTAGGGTTGCCAAAAAATTAGGGTTGCCAAAAAAATACCGTGGGCCAAAAATGACCCATGGAAGACCAAAGGTTGGTCCGAAAAAAGGTCAAGGCCCAAAAGGTAAAGGCCCAAAAGGTCAAGGTCAGGTAAAATTCGAGCCTAAAAAAGGTCGCGGTCAGAAAAGGTCGGTGAACTTCATTACCATTTTTGCGTCCAATATCCCTCTCCTACTACTAGTGTGTATTTGATTGGAATACGAGGTGTTGTTTTGTGGGGGTTGGATATGATTTAGGATTTGTTAGCATAATATAGCTGGGAAGAAGGAGGTTGTTTTAGTATGTTATTTGTGGGATTAGAGAGGGCAGTGTGACAGGGGTATTGTTGTGACTGTGTTTCAGCGTAAAATTGGTTGCCTATCATTTCTGGTGTTTGTCTGATGGGTAATATCTTTGTTTCATCGTGTAAGTGTTGTTGAGGTGTTGTAGTGTAGCAATCTTCTTATAATTCCTTCTGGAGCGCCTTGTTTTGGGTTATTTGAGTTTTTCATGTTTCCCGTGGTTATTAATGGATGCCATATTGGTGAAGCGTAGTTCAGTGATGGGCGGATAAATTGTTTGTATATGGTGATGGATATCTGTGTTATTTTTGATGTCAGTGCCGGCTATGGGTCTTAGGATGTTTAATTTCCTGTTTGCTGATGTTGTTATGTTTTCTGTGTGTTTTGAGAAAGTTAGGTGTGTGTCCAGTGATACTCTTGAAATTTTGGGTGTTTTGTTTATTGGGATATTGATGTTATTTAGGGAAATTTGGTGGTTGGTAGTACTGAGTTGACGGTCTGTTGTGATTAGTGTAATTGTGAATTTGTTTGGTGTTGCTGACATTCTATTGTCCGTTAGCCAAGTCTATATTTGGTTGATGTATTGTTGGGTTAGAGGGGATAATGTGTTTAGAT
>JABUQX010057632.1:45000-64057 GCA_015478945.1 Trachelipus rathkii
TGTTGAAGTGCTTTATATAATTTTTGAGACCTGGGCTACTAGCTAAGAATATTTTTTTATTCCTTTTTATTCCATCGTTAGTTTCTCTGCCCTTTTTTTTATTAACCATCCTTCTAACCCATTTTCAGCTAAGATATGGATATTGGTCTCCCATGTCTCTGCTATTAGAATAACTTCTGATAAATCGGCTTTAACCTCTAATTCTTCTCCTTATATTATAAAATTCTTTCACCTTCTGGCTTCCTCCGATCACCTGCACGATTTCTGCAATCTGATCTACTTCTTCTAGTCTTCTCCAGCAAAGCCCCACATATCCTCAAATCTTTCACAGGAGCAACTAGCGAGAAAAATATTATGACATTTCAGTGCTGCTTACTTTCTCTTCCTCACCCCCTCCTCCTCCTTTCCCCTCTTTTTGTTAAAGAACAATTTACCACTTTATACCTATCAACTCTTATGTATATGGAGTCCACTCATCATTGCTTTTTTCTTTTTTAAGCTGAAAAAAGTCGCAAACAACCGCAACACCTAGTTGATCTAAAAAAAAAAACCCTTAAAATAATTAGCTTTTGATCTTTCCCTTATACTATTTGGAATAGAGAAAACTAAAGAGTTTTCAAGACCTCAAAAATTCTTAAGTTTCATATATCTTCCCTAAATAATCTTATACACAGCTACAATCATTTTCGTAAACACAAAGTATTGACAAACCTAAGAATTCAATTAGTTTTACAGAAAAAGAAAAAGAAGAAGGCTACTGACGAAGAATGAAGATGTGTTGCTCTATAATAACATAGTTAATCGTTCAGGTCAGTGGATAGAAATACTGTGAAGTAGTCGTGGATGCTGAGCCACAAAGTGCCATAAAACAATGGAGGAAAGCATTTTTTTTCATTACTTGATATCATATATTTACTTTGCTTTGAAAGTACATTTAGTATTTACAGAATATATTATGACTATATTATAATTAATATTAATTATTTAATTTTAGATCATGAGAAGATGATGAGAAGTAAGGATAAGATAATGAGAAGTATATTACGATCGAAAATTATTATTAAATAATCATATTTTACTCAATTATTATTACTTTTAACTTTAGTTAATCTATATTTTATATTTATAATCATGTTAGAACAGTTTCTACAATTATATAGGGATCCTACCCTAATTATATTATCAAGCTTATTATTAATTATTTAAATAATTATATAATTTTAATTATTATTATTATTAAATATCATATTTATAATCCACTAGTATTATCCTCTTAAGAATAATGTATAGGGTTATTAATATATTTAACTTATAAATTTATTATTAATTATTATTGATTATTATAATTATTTACTATAAATAAAATAATTAAAAAATTTTATTTAATGTATATTCGATATAGTCTTGTAATAGACTATAATAGGATACAGGAAAATAATACTGTATATATAATATATATCTATATATATATATAATATTATTATTAATTATATTAAATTAACTATTCTAATACTCATACTAATATGGTAGGAGTATAAAATTATTAAATTATATAATATAGTATTTATATTCATATTATGTTTATTTATTTACGGTAGTATATATATATAAAAGTTAGGGACTAGTTATTAATTAACTAAAAACATAATTGAGAACATTACAAATATAACTTACGAATATTATTTTACAAATTATTTTTATTTTTACTTAGTATTTTATATATTAAAATTTAAATACCTTTAAACTATAATAAATGTATATTAGTAATATTATCAAATTAGGTATATCTAATTAATTCAGAGTAGAATAAAACATCATTTTACTGACACCTTATATATTATAAATAATCAATGACACGTAACTAAAAAAAACAAGAGAATAGAAATTAGAAGTAATATACGAGAGTCTAGAGACTCTATAGCCTCTATAGGAGAGACTAGAGACTCTATAGACTATATACGAGAGACTAGAGACTCTATAGACTATATACGACATTAATACATACTCACCACGCGGCTGTATCTAAAGTAGGCTAAAGAAATTAAAGCACAAAGAGCGTAACAACTATGCATCAATATCCCATATCTCAAAAACCTACAAGAGCCACAAGGAAAAGGAACTAAACATCGCGCTGAATGCTGCGTAATAGCTTTTTAGGGCGTGAAAATACTTTTGTATAAGGAAATAATTTTAAGAAATATACAAAAAAAGAGAAGAAAAAAAAAAAAAGGAGAGAGAGATAATATCGTACTACATATAGCCTACATGAGTTAAAAATTATCTTCCCAGCAAGAGCGAAGAAAACACACATACATTATTTTGTGGGAATCTCTGACAAGACCATTTTACATGGAACACTGTAAACAAAAAATACAAAAAACTAAAAAACATATTATTGTTTTATGTTTATAAAATTATAGTGAATATGATTAAGAAATCGACAGTTCTATCTCACGCGCTGTATCTGTAAGAGCGTATAAAAGAAAATAGCGCGAAATATTTTAGAATTGGAGTAAACACATATTTTAAGTATAGTTTAAAGAGTATACAATGACTTACATAAACTATATGACTTTCTAATAAACGGGTACATCAATTTTGCTAGTTATCTTTTTTCTTGGGTATGTTACTGAAAAAATTTTATTGGAACAAAATTGTACACCGCACGGCGAGAAACAGAGCGTAAGAATAGAACTACAGTAATATAATTCGGAATATAGACAATATTAGGTAGTACCAGCGATTAATCGGAGTGACACCACCCAAGACGCGACAAGCCGATTGAGGTAGGTGGAGCGGTAGTCTCTCGGCCTTAGGGCACGGAGAGAAGCTAAGACACCGGTGGGTGGATCGCACGAGAGTCCAAACCCTCTTGCAGAGGGGATGGTCTCCGGAACCCCGCTCTTTGGTTATTTGTGGTTTGGATACAAAGTTGGCTACACTGACGAGGGGGTTCACCAGTGATTCATGCTGCGCCCTCGCTCTCAATTAACCACTACTCGGGGTAATGGAAAACGTCCCCACCTGTGTCCCCGTCGGCTCCGAGCCCCCACATTAAGCCACAAAAATCAAAGATAGAAGATGGGTATTGTACCATGTGTTTCCAGTACAGGGTATTTATCATATATTATATAATACGAAATTATGTTGGGAAGGCTGTATTGACAACAATTTTCACATTCTTTAATGTCCTCATGGCGCCTAACCAGAAACACACATAACTTCGCCATAACTAAATTTATCGTTATATATTATTTAAAATAAATATATTATACTCATTTTTTTTCTTATAACTATAATAATTTAATAAAACAATAATTTCAACAAGAGGGATGAGAAACTTCATTCCAAAATTAGAAATTTTGTTCAAAGAATAGAGACAAATACAAAACACGCTGTTAAATCATATGAACATAAAGAAAAATATAGTAGATTTTGTGTCAATTATTACTGAAACGACTGAGATTTGGATAAACACAAGTGATGATGCATAGAGGAGAGGTGGTGTACAACAAAGATTAAAACAGGGCATTATATAGGTATAAAAATTAATGATGGAGGAAGACTGTATACTACATCACTTAGCAATTTACTAGCCCATCAACCCCATAATCACCATAATATATATATTATATTATACTATAATATGATAGAGCCAAGCCTTATCACATAGCTCAGGGGATGGTAACCAATTATAAGGGGTCATATAACTATTGCCTATATATATTTATAATAAATTTTTCTTATTCACGTAACAATTTAACTTTAAAAACAATGAAATGTAAACCATCTATTCCCCGAAAGTCGCAGCCACACACTCGCACAATAAGTAGCACATACACGACGCGATATAACAATGAACTTACTCTTGTTTGTGCTACCTTGATGTCAAAGCCATGGATTTGTTCATGGCCTGCGCAGATACGTATCGTGGTCGCGAGGTACACTGGATCGCTTCCTCGCGAGTCACACAAGCACACATCTACACACAGCACACACAACACGACATCACCACCACAAAAGACTTTACTCCGTATAAGTGATGCTAGTAGAGAGAAATCAGCAAATCTAGCTTTGCATAAATTTTGCAATCATTAACAGACACCCACACAAACAACACACACACACAATTCAACATTAAAAACACACACACATCACACACCACACACACACACACTACATCACACACTTATCTACAGCAACACAATGTTACACAGTATTCACGGAAACACATAAAAAAAAGAATAATGCAATGGAGTATGAATTAATGATCCTGAAACTGTTTTTCATGTGTTTGATAGAGATAATATGATTAAATTTAGGACAAATAAGTCTTAATAACAAGCCAGTCACCGTGCAAAAGTGAATTTAACAAGTTCATCTGAACGTTTCCGCAGAGTGCGATTCTTTGCACACGGGCTCGAGAGTCACTCGGTTCTTCTGGGAACGAGGCAGCTTTATAGTTTTACAATGTTCAGACTTTATACGAGTATAGTATTTTCCTACCGATAAACTATTATAACCATAAGTTATTATTGCACTCCAATATATATTAAAGTAGGAGAAACTACTTAAAGATCAAAGAACTTAAAAGCAGCATGAAAACCATTATTAAGGAAGGCCTAATTAATATACACAACAAATATAAATCCCTACAATGCTTATACGCTTAGGTGGGGATATATACTACTTACCTATACTTCTTCATCTATGAGCTAAAAATATAACTGAACTTTCCAAAAGGAAGACAAAACACTAACTACCATGAATACCTCAACTACTGAGCTTAATCTAAATACTTACTACTAACTCGAATTGACTACTCACATACACGCGACGTAGTATAGGATATATTGGTTATACAAACTAGCCTGAACGTTACTTGGCACACTCACACCATTGATATGCAAAAATAAGATATTAATCATGCGTCACACAATACATTGAGGGGTATGAGATAGTAACAAAACCTCACAGCGTCAGTTTTCATAGTATTTTTTACTATATAGTCTATGTGAATGATATCAAGTCCGGTTCATTGAAACGCTTACTCCCACTTTGCGTTTATTTCATATCAGACATAACGGT
This sequence comes from Trachelipus rathkii, assembly GCA_015478945.1. Classification (NCBI taxonomy): domain Eukaryota; kingdom Metazoa; phylum Arthropoda; class Malacostraca; order Isopoda; family Trachelipodidae; genus Trachelipus; species Trachelipus rathkii. Next base: position 50,089 of record JABUQX010057632.1, read on the forward strand.
GGTAAATCTCAGCAGAGCGCGAAAGAGTGGATTAGAATTAAAACAAATTTTTTCGGGCGAAAGCACTATGATATTAAGGAAAGAGACGTACTTATTAAGCATATGCCCAAGAAGAATAGTAAGACCAACTATAATCCGGAGTATATCTATTCAAATAGACAATATTTTTGAAAAATCTTTTATAATAATCAACAGATATAATTAACAAAAAAACTATTACTCAAATATTTATTGGAAACATAACCGAACAGCAAGAAAACAATAGTCCATTACTTTCACTAACAAAGCAAGATTATTCATACAGCGAGGTAAAATGCATCACTATGTGTGTCAAGTTGTCAACTAAGATGAATGTGCGGACATGGTGGTCGCATTGAGGACATAACCGATAGTTATATAATGAAGCTCGGAGAATAATACCTCGCATACGAATTACAAATAAAAGATGCATAGGAAAAAATGAACATGGGAATGATTGAATAGTCCAGGAGTAGATAAAAGTTCCCATTGTACCCGGGCATCAAGCATCAAATTATAAATCTTGCCGCATCACCTAATAGAGTTGTACAAACTTTGAGACCTGTATTAGTCCGACTCCACTAACAGGCTAAAATAAGAGAATAAATCAAATATATACTTTTAGTAAAAAAGTTAGATTATTACTAAATGAAAAAGGAAAAATAAAAATTAATATAATATTAAATTAAATATTAACTATAATATAATATAAACTGATGAATAAAATAGTCATGTTACCATTGAATCATTATATATAAATATAAACACTTTTGCTATAATGGCATTACTTAAAAAGAATTATATTAAAAAGAACACATTTAGTTAAAATGATATTATTAATAATAAAATTAAAATATATATTTTTTAATTAATATTCTATATAAATAAATAATATATATAAAAATAATTATATATAATTAATAATATAAATATATTAATACTATATATATATATATAATAATATATATAACTATATATATTAAATATAGAATATATATATATATTAAATTATAATATTATATATAAATATATATATATAAAATATAATTATATATATATATACATATATAAAAAAAATAAAATATATAATATATATATATAACTTATATTAATATATATATAAGTATTATATAATATATATCATATACTATATATAAAAATATATATATATAATAATAATATATATATAATATATAATATATATATATATTAATATTAATATATAAATAATAATATATATATTATATATATATATATATAATATATAATATATATATTAATAATATATATATATATCATAAATGATATAATATAATAATATATATATATTATAATTATATAATATATATATTATCAATTGGTCAAGGAATGAGATACATCATCATATTCGACATGTGTGTTCATCGCGGAGGAGTGTTATGAATTGGGATAATTTACTATCTTCAAGGGAGGAGGATGTAGGACGAGACAATGAGTAACTAACAATGAAACTATTACCTGGTTTAGAAGATGGTCCAAAGTTCTTTATAAATGGAGTGGGGGGTATTTCGGAGTCGGAGCCGTGACCTATAGAGAGAAAAGTGGTGCGTTATTTTTTGAAATGATATACCAAATAACTTGGGGATGGGGTATTATAGTAACAAGTACCAAGTGATTGTTAATTATTGAGAGTTTAAAAGGGCTATGAGGTAAGATATAGCCTAAGAGAATGTAGAAAACGAGTGATAATGCTAACTTCATATATTATATTAATAGAATAATATAAGTTACAGTAAACAGAGATTTCTTAGAGAGGACAATGATACAAGTCGTCAAAATTTACATTGACCATATAGAGTATAATATACTATAGAGATCACATAATTCTTATATTGTAAATATACCACGACGGGAGTACCAAGTGAGAGTCACAATAGAAAATAGAAGAAGACATTAATATATCTGAAGTAAAGAAAACAATTCCATTTCAGTATTTATAGGATTGAGCTCATTTTTTTGGAATGAATACATTTATGCACGTCTATATAATACAGGATTTATATTTTAGCAGTGTGACTATAACACTAATCACCTGGATACATTTAAGAAAGATGGTACATTAATATATAGGTTTTCATCTTGTAATTTTAATGAGTATATATGACGTATCAGTAATTAGTTAGTTATTTATTTATGAACTTATAATAATATAAGCAAATGGTATATTAATTTTTCCATCGATTTAATTATATAAAGTATTTAATAAAAACGATATGATATCGATATTAATATTATAGTAGCATGTGTAACACACCGGTATGACATAAAGCCTCTGCTAGCCGCTGAGTTTAGAGCAAATGTTATACTCTTTAGAATCATCACTTGTTTGTTTCTTTACTTCTTAAGTAAATCACTACGCACTGGGCTGATTACGTTAAGAAGATATGGATGACAAAGAACCAATAGCTGTTGAGCGCGTGTAGTGCTGTGGGCAATGGCGACTTCTGGCAATCCCTCCGGCCTGTTTCCATGACAAAAATGGTCAACTGTAGACTGGACATTGCTATTCATAAAACCTCGATTAGGCTCATGTGGCCTGCTGCCTTATCTCTTTATTTTTATCTAACTCACCTAGAGGAGGGAATGTCACTACGAACGTGAGAAGAAAAATATAATATTAGTTGCAACGGTTTTATATTTGTTTGTTCTCAATCCGACCTACAATGATTGTATTGAAAAGAACAATTAATGAGCAACTTTGTTTAAAAGAAGATTTTACTAAGATCCGCTGCTGAAGATTATCTTTTCAGGCGGTCGCAGTTCTCTATTCCCTCGCTTCGCGCTCCTGCGCTTCCCCTCCTACCACTCCGTTGACAACATGTACATACACATCTACAATAGAACTTTATATGGATCCAATTATTCCCTCCCCCAGATTGACCCCTAGTACTCTTAGGATCAGTTATTCCTCGAGATCTTTCTAAGTAAAGAAAGTATTGATCTATATCTAAAGCTATTCCCCAAATATATCCTATCACAAAAAATTCGCACCCATAAAATCTCACCCACACGATCGGTTCGAAGATGGACACGGCTTGGTTCGACAGAATTCATCGGGTCCAATTAGCTTTCGACTTCGAGCATCTACCGATTCCTTTAACTATTGAGCACAATCTGTTTAATAGAGCAGGGTTCAGATAATTAAGGGGATAACTATGAGAATCCGGATCTTTCTATTAACAGATTCTTATATCCTTGCTAACTAATGGACCTAGCCTAAACATTTCTTTTGGAGAATCTGGCGAATCACCTAATAAGCAAAATTTCTTCTCTATTATAGACTGAAATCCTAATGAATGCACTCTTATGGAGGCTGTCTAGCTGCACTTAAGTAGTATAGATCGTTGGCGCCCATCTACATCACACTAACGTAATTATTTATGGTAGTCAGATGCTCCGATAGAGCCCGACGTATGGTAAGATCATATCGAGAGGGCATGGCATGAATCACCACGTAGGTGCGAGCAGTACACGCAGCCAACCAATCTTGTTGTGAGAAATGAGAGTGTTAAGATTCTCACGGAAAGTAGAAACATCAAATGGGGACAGACAATTTTAACAATAACGATAATCTGGAAAGGGTTTCAACACAACTTTTGAGCACTTTGTGTAGTGTAATAGGAGAGAAAAGAACGAATAAAAATACTTAGGAAATACCTACGCCTTTTCAAGCGACCGGAGATATACATCAGGTAAAACGAAAATACACATAAGTGACTTTCTTAATTTACATATTCGTTTTCTCTTTTTATTGATGTTTTATTTGAAACCTAGTATACTATAACTTATCCTGTAATATGTCTACTTTGCGTAGTAGCAAGTATTGTGGTTCCATTTAATCTGGTATTTTATCGATAAATATTGAAACAACTTTCTACTCAAGGAATATTAATTAGGATACATATAAAACTAAGAGCAAGCAAATAACTCCCATTAAAGGGAATCGGGTTCCCACAGAGTAAATCAGACCTCCGGGGATTATCTTCTGGATTTCCTTTTGGGCGCTTAAAAAACAACTGAGATATCAAGGTGTATCTGGCTATATTACATTCAACAACTTCAACCTATAACATTACTTTAAAATTTGCTCATCAAATTGCTAGATAATTTAAATCTTTCCACTTATTATGGCGAACTGCATATACGCGATAGTAACCCATGGCGACTTCGAGTTCGCCGGGGGCGAAAATGCCACAGACACAGATCAAATCGACACTAGGCCTCACCTGAGACATACGATGAGATTAAGAAATAGATAGTGTTCAAAATAAAACATCCTTTAACCAAGGAAAGCCGCCCACTGTTCACGAGAGTTTTGCGCTCGTCAGTAATAAACATAGGGATGTGAAACTTATCTGGGTATCATCTCAATTCATAATTTGTCTATTCCATGCGCCCGGTACTGCTCGGCGAGAATGACTAAGCCTCGCAGAAACCCTTTACATTATTTCTCAAATCCCGATATGAATGTACTCGTGGGGCTCAGCTGTCTAATAGGGCTTTAGGGGCTGCAAGCGCCCCTCCAAAATTAAAACGTCATTGCGATGCAACTACCCTCCAATAATTCACCACGAATTCCTCTAGCTGACCATTCAGGAGAATGGGAGAAGAACAACGTTAATATTGCTTAATTGTCGAGTGCAAAGACACAATTGAAGATACTAGAGAAATTTGCTTTTTATGGTTATGTTGTTACAGCAACTCTAATACACTCACTAGTCACGAAAAAGCAGTATTCAATAAAGTACAATAATTTAACCAGGAAATGTTAATAATGGGGGCTCCCCTTGTGGGCAACGCTTGGTACAATATAGGTCTTAGGTACTACCACCGAAAGATCAAGTTATATTTCGTCATCCTTGAACGTCTCTCGGATGAATTATAACTCAATATTTCCTTAGCATTTAAATTAAAAAAAGGGGTTCCTCCTAAAACTTGGTCCCTGGTGTCCGAACATTAAAAAAGAAAAGCGCCGAACAATACTATCATAAAGGGCAGGCCTCTATTAAAAAAATAATGGTACATTTCTTTATACTGAACAAGTTTATTTTATAAATCTAAAGAGATGACCTTGCTTTGTGTATAAGATTTTAGAGGAAAAAGTTCTGCAACTAAGGGTTCTTAGATGGAGGAACCTAGTATAACTTGTCATCAGCCCACGAGCTTACTCGGAAAACGTTTTACCTAATAAATTAAATACCCACTCATCACAAGGGTTGAAAACTTGCGACGTATGAAGTCAAATTACAATATTGTCCCGATTCACCTTGCGTATTTCGCGTCTACCTTTTTATCAATGTGTATTAAGACAGACACTTTCCCTCAAACCGTTACAAAAGTCAGAGGCGTATTCGCACAACTAAACAGTAGGGGAGTTTAGACCAGTGTGTGTCACTTTAGTTTTTTTTTGTTGTTCAGAGAGCGACGTTTAGATAATAATCTATAGTTGAAATATAGGAACAATGAAATAGAGAGCGACGTATTTATAATATACAGTAATATATGCTTTCATTAAAATTGTATATCATATATCACAAACAAATAATCATATATGTAAGCTGTTAAGGTATCCCATATACTATCTCCGATAATATAATGTATAGCATTGTTTATAAGAGGAGAGCCTCAATATGACATAATAGTACTACCTAAATCGTTAGGGCGAAAATTTAATACTATTTTCACTATTTACAAATACGACATAACTACCATAAACTGCAGAGAGTAGGAGGAAGGAGAGAGAACAGAGAGAGAGTAGAGAGAGGAGAGAGTAAGGATAGAGAGAAGTTACTGATACCTTACCTTCTCTTGACTATAAAAAAAAAGCCAGAAACAGAAGAGAGAGAGAAGAGCAGAGAGAAAGAGAGACGATGAGATGACACGCTAGAAGAAATGGCCGAGGCATCAAGCTGTATGGTGATAAGGAGGTGATTGATGAGAGAGAAGGAATGATGATTCACCAATAAATAGAGAGAAAGAGACAAAAAGAGATTAAGCACGCGAAACAACGAGAGAGCAAAAGGGAGTCCACTCGACAATAACCAGTCAGCTCAATAAGCGACAAAACCCATCGCCTCTATAACAATACAATGTTACTTCAAGGGCCTCTAATCTTGTTATCCCACTATTACACAATTTGATATCATGGTCCAGGCAACTGCATCTCTCGAGTGCGGCATAGCGTGAATAATATTTTCAACACAAGACAAATTTTTTCTATAATCAAACTCTATATCACACACATGTTAAGAACAACTCTTTCCCTAAATCCTAACGGCGAGAAACTTACTAAAAGCAAAATATATTATTCTCTAGTATAAGCCTACTCAGCCCATGCATATGGTAGGGACATACCCATCAACTACAGTAATCAATATCTACAGAAAAATAAGAGATTACACGACTTAATTATATATTTGTTCCATCTTAGCCCGTATTTCCATGTTAAAAGTCAAAATACGAATGTGATTTAACACCGACATAATTCGATCAAACATGCATATTTTCGCCGAAATGTCAAAAAAAACAAAAAAAAAAGCACTTCTAAACTTATCCCAGCACCAAGACATAAACATATAGATATAGCTTTCTAATTACATACACCGAATATCGTAAAAAATATACATGGTAAAACTAAGCTAGTTATCTATACCAACTATCAAAGCTTGGAGAACATATCTCAGGCTATAAAATAACTACTAATCTAGTCCCCCATGTCACCATTCACAAATGAGTATCGCCAATAACTGCACTACTGTCTTCTACCTAATATCCGTCTACACACACCATTATTCAAATTCCTGAGATAATATAAAGATGTTCTACTTAAACTAATACAAACAAAAAATTAATATGACATAATTTGAAGGAAAAACGTCATGCTTCCTTCCAAGGAAGTTTCGCAAAATAACGATTACCTTAATTTACTATAAAGACTAAAAAATTTTCCACTGACACTACAGATATAAAAAAAATTAGCAACATCGTAAGAATATATAACCTCGCCATTAGGTAAATTCTGAGACCCATGGAACAGGCACCACCCGAACTTCTGAACCATCAGAATGAGTCACCCAAACTAATCACAGCTAAGATTTGACACACACAAGTCCCCACCTAGGATTCCTACAACCCTCAATGCAGACCAAGACTATTTTTACTCTTGCAAGATTATTACTAAAGACAGTTTTATCTGAATCCGTCTTATTTTATACCTCTTTCCGAAGCTTCTACCCTTAAATCTCAAAGCCTAGATTCGTGTAAATCCTCTATCACGGACTGGCATGCCGGCTTTAGAGGAAAAGACTGATTAAATAGGGTCCAATAATAGAGCTTGATGTGACCGAACACACAGATCTCTTTCAAATGCCTATCGCTGCCTACTTCCGAGGGAGATAGTCGCGAGTGAGGGGGGAGAGACGGGGCGTGGGTGCAAAAGGTCTTTCTACAACCATGTCGTAAATCGTCCAGCGCGTCAAAGTATGGGGCTCTTGAATCTGCCTGCGGAGCCTTATGTAATACAAAAAAATCTATTTTGGAACATTAACAAACCAACACAATAGGGTGTTGCACACATGGTGCGATTCATCACCAGAACATCGACCCACTATCTTTGCTAGTCAAACGGACTCCGAGTGATCGTACGACTAAAATTCCGTAATTCCCTACAATTATTATAATACAAGCCATGCGCCCTCTTGATTAACAAGAAATGCACAACCCAGATCCTCAGTCATCAGAACCGTCCGTAATTATAATCCCGCAACTCTAATACCCTCTCAAACAGATAGACCACTTTCTGTTCCCAATATGACACCTATAGTTGCGCCGTTCCATCCTCTACAATCGTCTTACGCCCGAAACAGGAAGTTTAATAAAAAACCACCTTTTAATGGACGGATCGCGAACACAGACACGTCATTCTATCTGCGTCCCCATATCAAACCACATTTCCAAATTTCGATAGAGAGAGTATCCAGGCTTCTTCCAAAGACGAGGTACATGCCCTACATCGCGAAGTCAGACCATACTGATATCAGACAGAGCGCTGCACCAACTACAACTAATAAGCATTTCACAGATCTTCGGCACTGGTTGCCTAGTTTTCCAGGTCCGAACTCCACTTGAGCCAAAGAACAATCCAATAATTCACTTGGACTACTCGGCCTTGAAACTCAACTTACTTTGCATTCATGCGAACACAACTTCAACATGCAGCATCTCTCTACTCCCCACACAACCGATTCCTATCCACCATGCAAAAATATAGCTCCGAGTCGAGTCATCGACCAGAATCCCTGATGCACACGATCTATCAAAGACTTGCGCATTACCACCACCAATCCTTACAGGATACTCACCCCATGGCATATACTGTAACCTGGTGGACACCCGGCAGCGGAGGGCGGGGTCAAGTCCTATATCCTCCCCACGTCCTCAGTTTATTTTCAACATTCCCAACATTAGCCAGACCATCCGAACTCCACAACAATCACATATGGCCTTGCCACACTGTAAGTGAGAAACCACCAACATAGCAATAGTTTTGTTATTCAAAAAAGACCATCCTCAAAAAAACAGTGTCACATTAACCTACAAAGACATAACCAGCCTACCTCCCCCCAGAGAAATGAGAGGAGTATGTCGAGGGCTTGCCTTCACTGCTTAACTTGGGGCCTAATTGAAGAAGCGGTGTCTTCGGAACTATTGAAAGACATATGCCTATTTTACAACCAAATATTGAGTATGCTATACTTACGGCGTGTAGTTGCATTGCAGACACTCATCACTGACTGTTTCGCGCGATACTTAACTGAAGTTGAGGTACACTACACTAATTGAATTCCTTTATATTCCTATAGAGATTGGTGTATCTTGAGCATGCAGAATACACGATTGCACATTTGAGTGCCTTGAATGCGAATTAACTACATGAGTTTGACATACCCTTATAATAATTGATACCACCTAGATATGATAAGAAGAGGAAAGACCTACAGTTGGGTAATATGAGATACACCTTTTATCAAAAATACCCACAGATACATAATAGGTAATTTACATACACCGAAGATTTATGTTAGACACGCCATATCGATATATGCAAATTTTTTGATACATTATTAAACTTAGCGTTTAATGAAGTAAACATTTCAATGTTTAAATAGTTTGCATGATCACTCCTTTGATCATCTTGAGATAATTCGGAAGGCGTTTTATCATAATAGATCATGAGATCTTTTTACTGTATAATCTTAACATACACTTTTTAGATAATAAATACATCAATAAAATTCCATGCAAATTTTAAGTTTTACTGAATTTTATCTAGCTATTACCTTTGAATTTAATACATCTCAAAGACATATAGCCCTCTGGGAAACTCATATCATAATTAATAAAGCATTATGAGACCTTTATCTGCAGGTTAAATATCTATAGAAATAGAATTAGGCAATATATGCAAAAAGAATTGCTCATAGCTTAATTAACTAATATAAACATGGTAATAGCCGTTTAAATATAAGTCTTAATAAATATTATACTAATAATAATCAGAAATTATTGTAAGTAAATAATATAGGTAATGGAATTATAATTACTAATAGAATAAAAAAAAAAGAACAAGTAATAAAAAATATAAATAAGGTTTGTCTAAAAATGTTCAAAAATTCGACCAGACAAACAAACTTTTATATATTTTCTCTACTACACTCCGCTAGTCCGCAACAAGAATGTATTTTTTAATATTGTATTTTACCCACTAATCAGAGTTTCAAAAACCTTTAAAATTGCGGTCAAAATTAAACATTAAAATAATAAATAAATAAAACAAATTCTATTAACAAATAATTATAATTACAAAAAAAATAAGGTAAAACTATAAAAATAATATTATCATATTATTAATATATATAAATTAAAAATTATATTAACTTACTATATATAATCAATTCTTATTATTTTTTCATATAATAAACTAAAAATATTGATTTATGAATTTTTAATAAAACTACGTTTATTTGACTATTAATTATGATTCTAAATAGTTCAGTTGCCTGCTAAGCATATATAAAACTAAATATTTAGTAGAGATAGAGGGATAAATAGATAGAGAGATACTATATATAATATTAATAGATATATAATTTACTTAGTATAGTATACAGAATTAGCAACATATGCAAAATAAATTGGGAAATACCCAAAAAAATAGAATTAGCATTATGTGTTTAAAAATAAAAATTTTTACCACCAACAAACCTCTTATAGATTTTAATAAATAATATAACAATCTAACCATTGCATTGTCGATATTTACTAATGAGGCAAACAAGGGGGGCGCGTCTATATATACTATATTTTATTATTTAATATAAATATTAATAGAATAATGTAAAATTGATATAAATTATAACATATTGATTATATAATTATAATTATATATACAATTAGATAAAATAATATATAATATATAATTAAGATAATTGGAGTGGAGCAATATAGCAAAACAATTCCACAACATTTTATCTGTAAATTCGGATTACATGGGTAAAAAAACGTTTACGAGCCACGACCAGAGCGAACCATTCTTTGGATTTTAAATAGAGTGCGAAATAATTATAAAAAATTGTAAACATTAAAGATATGATATATAAGCAAGAAAAAAGGGGAAGATTAAATTTTAACACTAATGGCTTACGTTGCGCCATAAAGTTGCCAGAGACGAAATAGTATATTATCTATCTTATATAATTAATCTTATACTTATATTATAAATTTATTTTACTATATATTTTATTATTTTATACAGTTCAAAATACACCAATATTATTATATAATAAAATATATATCTATATCATAAAAGACAAATTATAATAAAAAAATTTCCATTAGATGTAATAATAATAATATAAATTTTAATAAATAACTAAGTAAAATACTAATATTAATATAATATGGTAATGTCCGTTATTAGGATTTGGAGCACTGAGACAACTATCATTCAATCCATGGACCCAAAAAATCTACATCTAGAAGACCACAAGTGATGAACAGGACAAATGCACTTCTTGCTGGACGACATGCGGTTTCCATAAAATTTCCATGGCGATTGGAAAAATTATCAAAAATTATCCCAGCAGTACGGAAATAATATCCCAACAATTATATTAATAAAAAATTAACTATGCAAAAAATAAACATTGAATATATATATATATACTATTACTATATGAGATAATAAACATTATTAAAAAAAAAAATTTAATAATAAATATAATATATTTAATAATATATATATAATAAATATATATAAATAAATCTTTGCTATATTTATGCTATTATTCCTCAAACTAACATAGCTACAGCTAGCGAAAATTTAAAATACTTTTGGATATGCCTATTGTATAAAATTATATAGATAAATGTAAATAAATACAATAAAAAATAAAAAAATTATTTGTTAAAAATATTGAATATACTGAGAGCCCTATTAGTAAACCTGTTTATGAGAAGTACTCTTAATAATAAATAGAGGCTCATAAATATTCGCTTTTTATTCTATTTTACTAAAAGATCACCCCCTAAGTATTAACCGCACCGAATGGCATTACAAAATGTGCAGGGGTCTCTCGCGACCCCTTACCGGGAAACTAACGGGTAGAACTAAATTAACCCTCCCTACCGGGGAGGGGGTTCCACGGAACACCACTCCGCCCTTGGTAATTTTGGGTGCCGTGGGCGCGGGTACCTCCAAACCGACCCCTCACCACGACGGAAGGAAAACGTAGTTCCCCCCTACCCTTGCCCCCCGTGGGGCTCGAAGCCCCCTACATGCCGTGATACCACAAATAATATATAATACAATATAGAAGCGCCCTGTCACTAAAAAAAAAAAAAAAGCCAAATTTCTTGCTCTTCATTACCTTAGTGATTGTCACTTTCATGCGTCACTGTTACAAGAGATTCCAAAAATTACACGCCTGTATGCTATATTAATTTATTGCTTATATATTTTTTAATTTTTTTTTTCATTTTCATTTTTTTTTTTTTTTTTTTTTTTTTTACATTTTTCCCCGTCCCATAAAACTTTATTGTTGCTTCCAATTCCAAAAATTATCCCGCTGTTCCTGAAAACGATGTATTTGAGATGAATGATGAATATCGCCTAAACCAAATTCCACACTATATAATATATAATAATATAATATAATAATATATTAATATTTAATGATAAATATATTAAATATATAATGAATATCATAATTTAATTTAAACAATATATGTGGTAATATAAACCTTTTGTCAATATATAATAAAATAGCTATTGTGCTTTCTCTTCTTTAAACTCTTTCTGGGATCGAGTTAAAAGTGTCAGTCTAATATTATCCCCGAAATTTACAAAATTACTTTAAATATGCAAAGGGACAAACTGAAAGTCACTAACACGTCAAAAACCTTTTGACAAAAGAATGGTAATTTAAAATTCAGCCTTTCAAATTCTTACCGGCGATGCTTAAATTAATACGCCGAAGTAAAGGAGGGGGAAAAGAGAAGGAAGATGAGAGAAGGGAAGAGGGAGAAGAGAAAGAAGATATTTTTGAGAATATATGTTATTGTGTATTGTTTTAGAATGAGTAGAGAGAAGACTTAATGTTGAGTTCATCAACAGGCCCAAGCAACCAAGTAACTATTAAAAAATGGAAATAATTATCATTTTCATTTCCTCCGCTCGGCCCTCGCTCTCTCTATCGCCTCTATCCTCTCCTCTCCTCACCCCCACCCCCCTCGCTCCTCCTCCATAAATATATATAATCAAGAATATACTAAAAATAAAAATTATAATATCAATAATAATATCAATACTATAATAAAATATAATAAAAAACATATAATATAGATAAAAAAACCCTTCCAACTTTCCAATCTCCTTCGACAACTTCTCATTACCTTAAAAGGTAAATAAAAGATATTTGGCAACTGATAAAAATGGTTGTAAGGTGCTTCAAAACCTGGAAATCTCACACGCGAGAAACGCGTTCTAAAAGTTCAAATCACCAAATTAAATATAAAGGTTATATCCTTAATGTGAAATGTTCTACATATAGGAACACAGTATCTCCACCATCTTTGTAAGATGGTCACTAAAGTTAGAGGGTACTATAACTATCCCTTCCTTAAGTTCTCTTACCCTCCCCGTCCTGAGACGTGTCCTACTTTCCTTTTCTTAAGGTGCCTCCAAAATTAGCACAGCACCTCCTGGGAGACGACATCGTGCATTCCAACCCACCAAGGGTGCCTCGTTCAACAATATATTTACACAGATTTGACTGATGATCGTACCATGACTGCTCGTTGTGGCCTTTCCTTCATTTACTTATATCTTTTTCACTGCCTTCTTGAAAAGTTTTAGGAATATTGGCAATTTCTAGAATAAAAAAATAGCTCATTGAGTCTGTGATTGGTTAAGAAGGGGGAGGTAAATGGTCAGTCATTGACTATGATTGTGTTAAAAATTAATGATAGTTTTGAAAAAAAAAAATAGGATAAAATTAAGCAATTATCTAATAATTTTTGGCGCCCTCTTCAAACTAAATCATCAATATTTTTACTATTAAATTATTACTTAAAGTTTTATATCACCTACGATAAACTCAAACAAATTGTCCGAATCTCTTCATTTTTCTTATTCTTGAGGTCTTCTGTGTGTGTTTCGATAGCTTTGGTCTATTATTCTCTTTGATATTCTTTTACTTTGAATTTAATGGATTTGATAATATTCCAAAGTGCGAAGCAAAAATGATTCTCTCTCTCTCTCTCTCTCTCTCCTCTCTCTCTTTACACAATCCACATCCTTTTCGACATTCGCCTCTTCATCTACTCCCCTCATCTCATCCACTCCTCTCGCCTG
>JABUQX010057633.1:0-42880 GCA_015478945.1 Trachelipus rathkii
GAAACTAAGGTATGGAAAGGTACGGAAAAAAATACCTAATGTAACCAAAAACCTTAATTACTTAACAAAAAACTTTGATATGTAGTCAAACTTAAAGAAAATACTTTTGAACAAAATTTCCAATAACCAAAACGCAAAAGCAAATTCCCCCCTCCCCTTCTGGACCCCCCATATACGAAGACTAACATAGACATTGAGAACTTGTTTTACTAGGCAAACCCGCCAGTAATTGGCAGGGTTTTTTTTTTATTTTTTTTTTATTTTTAATTTTTAATTTTTTTAATATGTATTAGATGATGATTCAGCATCAATTTTTAATTGCTTTTAAATTTCAGAATCTTGCTTTTGGAATTCTTTATAATATATTATATAATATATAACAACATAAACAGATACATATAATATATATAATGATTATATATTAATAATGAAAATATAAAAAATTATATTCTAGAGTATTTACAAAGTAAATATAACAATAATTATTAAATTCAAATGTAAACAAATTTATATTAATGCAATTAATAATGAATAATAATGTTATTATACAAATACATAAAAAAAATAAAAAAACAGGGATTTCTTTTGTTGCTTCCAATGGAAAATCTACGTTTGCAGTAGGAATTTTAAATCTATTATCAATTATGAGGATATATATCTTTAGATATAAATAGAGACATATTCCTATATATTCTTGGAGATAATATAAATAAATAGGGCCATTTTTTAAATGTTCAATTTATACAGATGTTTACGAGATTTTTGATAATAATCACCTTATGTATCACTAGATTAACTGGTTCATTATATTATATAAAGAGGGAGATTTAAATTTTACATACTATGAGAGCCAGAAATTGCGTAACAGTAAGTACCTATATTATATACGTTGACTCACACGTCAGAGAGAGACTTCACACATGATCAGAGATTCTCGAGTGTTAACCTAAAGTTTCGCGCTAAGTGAAAATCGAGCGCGTATATCACAAAATGAGAGCGTTAAGAGTCTATTAAATGCAGGATATGTATTCAATTATATTATTCATGAAAATTAATGTGGAAATCCGTTCAAAATGCCGACACAAAGAAATCTGCACCACCACCTAGTTATTTTTTAGTATACGAATTGTTTTAATAAGAAATAAAGATAAATTATAACATAAAATAAACAAATAATTAATAAAAAATAACACAATAAAATAATGAATGGTAAAAAATAAAACTGTTATATAAAGACAATTTTATTTACATTGGAAATCAGACAACTTGAGCTTAGCTTAATTTTTCTTTACAGCTTTTTGACGTTTCGTCACGCTCCTCAATCACTCTTCCTTCATTCATATGAATTCGTTTCTTCCTCCTTCAGAATGTTTCGCAAATGAGTTAGGCAAATGTCATTTAATAGCTCCGATGCACGACCAATGCACTTTCTGGTGCTCTTTCAATATATCTCTGAAAATCTCTAGCGGCGCCTCGTACCTTAAAATTTTGGTTCTCAAATCAAAGCAAAAAAATCGACCGAATGCTTTCATTAATTGGCGGCACGTCGTAATGTCAAGGTAACCACTCTCATACAGTTATAAAAATATCTCAACCTACATAAAATATTACACTTCAATAGGATAAATAAATAATTTTAGATATATATGTTTTTACAGTGAATAAGAGAGTATAAAAATAAATCTAATAAATAAATAAATAATAGTAAAGGAAAATTATAGAAAATGATAGAAATTTATCAAAATATTATATTAAGAATTGCAGAAATGATAGTAATATATTTCACACTCCATGTAATAATCCTTCAAGGTATAACACACTCGAATAAACAATTTCATTTGTAGTTTATAATAATACCAAAACTAGCATTTTTTCGCAAAAAAATAAATTTTGAGAGCCCATAGAATCAATCTATATGTGTTATTAAAATGTATGAGTAGAGTCAAGTTCACAAAACGCCCATAAAAATATCTCATCTATCAGCATCTATTTTATATAAATAACTCATAAAGATTCTATTGGATTAGACATTGGAAACCAAGGAACTGAGAAACACGATTTCTGAAAAATTAAAGAAGTAATTAATTAATTAATTCAAGATAAAAAAGATGATAGTAAATAATAATAATAATAGCATCGCAAAAGATGGAAACCCTATAACCTGGAAAAGATAAAGAATTAGGTTACAAAAATAGCATCAATAATATTATAGGTAACAAAATTAAATCCCGATCCGCATGAAATTAATTTACAATGGAGAACTCTCTGGCTAAGGTTAAAAGCCAGATGGAAAAGAGAATGTTGCTTAAATAATTCCAACTGACAGGTTCCAAATATATTCTAATTCTGAGAGGTAGAAGAATTAAATAATTAATGAAAAATAATTAATTAAATAAAAAAAATAATATAAATAAAATAAAATATAATAGATAATAAAATAATTAAAATAAAAAAAATAATAACAATCCCAATAAAAATTAACTATATACCCCAATAAGATTATAATATCACTCACAAACAATAATATAAATACTATTATATCTTATTATTTAATCGAATAAGTTTTATGTCTACACCTCGCACATAGAGAAGCACGAGGCCGGCACCTGAGCGCCAGATGGTCACACCGGTTCATGTTTTACCAAAGATTCCGAGCCTATATCCAAGTGAGTGCTAAAATTCCACGGGTACCTATAACACCGTAGCGATGCTGCCAAATTATCGAGACCGAAGAGCTTTCACATCCTTCGCTAACGTGTTGTATCCAGAGGAGTATGTTCAAAAGCCCTTCAGAATGAGACTGCACCAGTTTCTGACTTGAGAACTTTCCACGTTTCATCGAGTAATTCTCCCCACTGAGAGATTTTTTGTTTTAATCTCAGTCTCGCTATTACCGCCCTTATATATAGGATATCCCGCGGCACTGATGCGAAGTACATTATTAATTAGTGGAGAAACCATACAAGACACATCACATGAGACATCAATATTGGCTGATTGAATTGAGTCTTCTGAATGGGATAGTAAATATATAGGGTATTACTACTATATCAACTACACTAAGACAAAATACTTTATATCAGTAGGTCATATAGACATTTACATATCGTTACTTCTAGCATTATTGCTAGCTACATCTTCTGAAATAGATAGCCCTGACTCCTTTCTAGGAATTATAGTGAGTACATAGGAGCATGAAGAAGTGTGGGCTATTATATATGAGCCAATGAGATTATAGGCGGAAAGGATCTAGTGAGTAATATATTTGATAAGTCAAGTAGTCAGCTAATTTTTGGGCCGCTCGATATGAAAAATGCAGCTATGGGCGGAAATCAGTCTACCAAACTAAAGAAAGATTATTGCAATTGCTGGATAGATGAGAAGAATCAAAACTATAGAGTTTAACGACAAACCAAAATTTATGGGATTTATGACGAATTTGATGGCATTCATTTATTAATTATGCCTATTACTATAATACTCTCCACTATACACTCATAGTTATAATCAAATTATTATGCGAAGATAAAATGAGCTCACTAATACAATTATTTAAATTATTATATATTAAACCAATATATATATAGTTTTTAAATAAAAAAGTATCCTTAACTATAATAAATTCGTAATTAACTATTCAACATAAAGATAATCACTTAGGCTATCATAATATCAAGTAAGCAAGGCATTATATAGTATATATAATATTATATATTAATATATAATATATATTAAATATTTTAATATTATATATTATATATATATATTATATATATATATTATAGTATATATATTACTATATAATATGACCAAAGTATATGTAATCGTACTAGGGGTCAGTTTATAATGCATAATGGTTTTATTCTCGCTGTAAATTTTCAATAATAATTTGGATTCCTTCAGGCCAGGTTTGGGTCATGGAATTGGGTCAAATGATAACCTATATGTATCTCTGGGAAGAATAAAGCTCGGAGGTATATACAAGGGGTAGCTTGGTCTATTGTCTTATCATTATTAACATTCATGTAATCGTAAGAAATGTAATACTGATCTAGAAACATATTTGAAACATTAAATATAAATAAAGGAAATATTATCGTTAACACTATAATACTTCCGCGCATATCAGAGAACGCAATGAAAATAATTACTGGAGAAGTTTAATATAATTGGATAACATAAAGAGATGTATATATAATATATAAACCATATTTTAATACTTGTTAATTAATATAATTTTGCTTTTCTTGAACAATTGAGAAGCGTTATATTAAATTTTAATTAAATGATTATCATTTATGTAACGTATATATAATATATAAATATATATAATTAAATATATTTATTAATTAAATTAATTATATAATATATAATATAATATATATAATATAATATATATATAATAATATATATATAATATATATAATACTAAATATATATATATTAATTATAATATAATATAATATATATAATAAATATATTAATATATATATATATAATATATATATGATTATATATATATAATATATAAGTATATATAAGTGTGTATAAGTGTAAATACACATGCTATACCTGCAATAAAATAATTATTAGTTAAGGGAAAAGAATATGCTATTTCATAAAAATTTATATTCCAAGAATAAGATTTAGTCTTAGAATTACTATCCTAAACTACTTACTTAATTTTTTAATTAAAATCTTTATAGATTTTTTTATTAATATTTATGAGAATTATATTATTCTCAATATCTATTTTAATTTATAATTTTATTAAGAGTTATTAATATATATATTAATTAGTATAATATAATATAATATATATATAATATATATAATATATTATATAAATTATTATATTAATAATATATACTAATACTATAATATATAATTAATAATATTAATATATATATAATATTATATCTATTAATATATATTAATATATATATATTATATATAATATATATTAGATTATATAAATAATAATATAATATATATATATATATATATTATATAATTTAATATATATATATTATATATATATATATAATTATATATACTAATATATATATATAGATTGAGTCAGTATTTTTTATTAATTTGCTTCAATTAGGTATAATTAAATCGAAAGAGTTTGAGCAGCAACTCATGAACCGCAAAATAAAAAACCATTAAATAAATTTTCTAAAACACAAAAACAATAAATAAATTAATTTCACATTAAAAGTTACAAGCTGAGTATGTTCTTCGAGCCGACGGGGACAGAGGGGGAACGTTTTCTATATACGCACCTGCAGGGGATGCCGCGAGGAAGAGAGGAGTAGAACGCTCAACTGCGATATGTCCTCCGGTTCTACACAGAACCACAGGAAGACATCGGGCCGCTAATACGGTGCACGTAACACCATTGCCTAGCCCCGAAAGAGGTTGGTATAAAGGCTACGCCACCCGTGCGTCCTACTCCCAGCGAGGAGAGAGCTTTTCTGCCGCGATATCCCCGTACCTTCACTCTGCCAATACATTTCTAGCGTTACCTCAGCGAGGACCACCTATTCAAAGACTTAATAGACAATATCTGAGATAGAAATACTTTGAACCCTGTACATGAACAATATGTGAGAAAGAAAGACAAACCAATACAAGTAACTAAAACTTGTATCTTCTCCATCCTAATACGTATGAATCCAGCCTACTTCGGCTGATATCACAGAAAACTTATAGATGACTAATCAAAATAAACTTGTTTATTTGAATTGAGTACTGACCTGCCGTTTCCTCATTATTCGGGCTATTATACTAACGTTCTCGTGAAAGATAATTTAAAAATAATCTGAACCTACTTATCTATATATTCATAATAGGTTGCCTAAGATAAAAAACGAGTATAAAATATATAGAAATAAATATTATATAATTAACCTTGTTATAGGCAAATTATATTTACATGTATTTAAAAAAAAAAAAAAAAATAAACTATATATTTTATCCTGAATGGCAAAAAGATCAGCTATTATTATTATGAGAATACACTAGCTTAGTATTAAGATTAACAAAACAATAAAGTTCTGTAAGGGAATAATATTTATTATATAAATTTATATTCTTATTGTCTTATTCCTAACAAAGATTTAACTGATAATTAATGTAAATAACGCATTTCTAGACAAAGTAGCAATTTATTTTTTTGCTATATGTATCGTTAAATTCGTATATATTTACGACTTAACTTATATTGAGCAAGTTTGCGAGAGCAAACTATCGTCTGAAATTAATCATGATATCAAGTTTCAAATTATCAAAGATCCACTATATAATATGTTATGCAATAAATTTCATTATTTTATTCTCAATAATTGTCTAATATAATTCACTTCTGTGATATTTGCTTTATTCTACAGGAACGGCAGTGCGAGATTCTTACATGCAACACCACAGGGGAACACGGATTCACCTGGATTATGGTAATTTATGGAATTGTGCGAAAGTTCTCCTTCTCACATCTCTTTAAATACAGTGTATATAGTGATAATAGAGGGGATGTAATGTCTCACTACCCAAATTAAAAGATCAAAATTTTTCGAGATAGCTTTGTCGAACATCTGATTACAAACACTCATATTTTATTATTACTGGACGGCCTCTAATATTAGGGCTTAAGACGTTTTCTCACATTTCCATCGATAACGCACTACTAACGTTGAGTTGCATCACATAAATAACATAAGAAAACGAATAAACAATCAATTGTTCCAATTTAAAGGGAAAGTTTCGTGTTACTAGACCACTTACATTGTAATATGCATTGAAAATTAAAATTAAGTTTCCATGCAAATTATTTTCTCTATGGACTGCACATCAAACTATCAAAGGCAATTTTAGAGGAAAATAAACCAATCACGAGGCGTTATACAATATATTCTAATCCAACAGCTAAAGTTCTATATAAGTTGAAGTAGCACAGGTTTAGCTTAAATGAATCATTTATATATAGGACTCTAAATTGTAAAAAAAAACATTATTTTAATAAAAAAATTAAATAAACAAAATTGCATGTTCGGCAATTGAATTGAAGCGCGCATATTACAGTAATTAAGTGTCGAAATTTTCCATTAAAATTACAAGAATATATATATAATATTAATATAAAGAATACATATATTATATATAACATTATATATATATATTAATAATATATAATGTAAATAATTTATATAATATAATATATATATAATAATAATAATATATATATTAATATTAATATTATATTAATAAATAATATATAATATATATATATATATATATATTATATTAATATGATATATAAATTTCTACAATCTCATATTACATCAGCGGGCAAATCAAGGGGATACAAACTTTGGGGAACTTTCGGGTTGTATTCTCCGGAAGGAGACCCCCCCTATAAAAATTATTATACCAATTTTTAAAAATAAAAATATGAGATATATCAAGCTTCAGTAATATAAGCTAACTTAGATAACTGTAATATTATTCCGAATGCACGTGACATTGAGGGCAAAGTTTAGAAAAACGTATAGAGTACGAGATTTTTTAATTTATTTATTTATATTATTGATTTTTTTATTTATATTATAGTGCAAATAAAAATAAAATAATGAGCAGAGCTATTTCACTCATACTCATAAAAAAGCACACTCTGTACAATTAAAAGAAACCTATAATAATTGTATGAATATTATAATTTATATATATATCGTACTGTACTTCAAGATAATTTTTAATCGAGTTAAAATAATATATAATAATATTAACTATGATATATAATATATCTTGATAAAATAAAAAGGATGAGAATAAATAAAATAATCACTATTTTAGCTATATATTTATCATCACATAATATACGACTGTTAATATTATTATAAACGAAGAAATGGGTTGTAAGCTTTGAAGAAATGGGTTTTACGCTAATGGTTGCCGCAACTTATCTTAATATTGGTATTAATTACGGCGCATCTCGAAATTACGATATAGCCATTTGAATGTATCTTATTTTATGTAAGTAACTTTATATAGTATATATTAAAATATTAATTGAATATTTCTTTATTATATTAAATTATATTTATATATTATTATTATATTAATTATTATATTATATAATTATTAAATATATTATTATTTATAATATTTAATTATAAATTATTAATTAACTATTAATAATTAAGTAATATTAATTTGATCTAATAATCTTTTTATATTTTTTATTTGCTTTATTTAATTAATCATTATATAATATTAGTATAATCTTTGGCCAAATTTCATTATAAAACAAAGAAATCCACCGCGGACCAACTTCACGAATTAGAGATAAAAGTAAGGAGGCTAACCCACTGCCGTTATTAGCAGTAAAGGGACGGAGATGACTAAAGATGGGTGTAGGCCGAAGGGCTCACTCAAACCTCGGATTAAAAAAAAATGTTAATACTATAAAATAAGTATAATCAATAATACAAT
This sequence comes from Trachelipus rathkii, assembly GCA_015478945.1. Lineage (NCBI taxonomy): Eukaryota > Metazoa > Arthropoda > Malacostraca > Isopoda > Trachelipodidae > Trachelipus > Trachelipus rathkii. Next base: position 8,494 of record JABUQX010057633.1, read on the forward strand.
TTATTATTATTTATTATTTATTAATTATTAGTATTCTAATATCAAAATTATAATTATTATTTATAATATATTAAAATCATTATGATTTTAGTATACCGCTTCTAATATTATGTATTGTATTATATTATTAATATATATATAATTATTATATATATAATATATATATTATATAATAATATATATTAATTATAATATATTATATATTAATATATATATATTAAATATATTATTATATAAATTAATTAATACATACGTACACCTTATAACACAACTGTTTCTATTATTAAATATAAATAATTATTAATAATATAATTAATATATATATCGTCATCCTTAACCACAAACCAGACAAAAGCAAACGAGAGGAGATAAGAGAAATAAGAAGAGGGAGACTAATTATTTAAAGACTTCACAATTTAACTATAACATCTATACATCAAACTAACAACACCAATCTATCGATCTGACAGCTTATCAGATAAAACCTATTTTCTAATGTTCATTATTGATTCAAGATTAAACTAGAAATCGTTTGAAAATGGTTTGTAAGTTTTCTCATATTTGAAAATAAATGTAACTTAGTAAAGGATATAATAAGATTTTAACTTTGTTTTATTTTCAATATGGAAATAACATGTTGTTGTCAGTAATAGTTATTCTATTTGTAGTTAAGAAGAGCAGAAAGACAAATTATTTTAATGTGAGGCAAGATTAAAATAATGACTTTGTCATTTCTCACTGCCTTACTGAAGAATAAATGGAGGTATTACTGAGCTTTTAGAATCTATGCTGGTAATATGCTAAAATAAAATCAAAGAAATAAACATTTCCAACAAATATATATTCAAAACATATTTTAGTTTTAACCCCAGAACCAAATAATTATTCATTCTTTGATGAAGTATATGGTTCTGCTATTTTATTTTAGAATTTAAATTTCCATGTATTGTTCAATTGTCTTCTTATTCTATTAAATATACCAAATTCTCTGAGTATCTAAGAATAACTACAACTTACAAATTCTTTCTTTCGTAATCTCATTTATCTAATAATTATGCTTAATGCAATTGATTCTTGTCATCTAATTTTTCACTTTACACCTATTCGCCTTTCATCACATAAAGCATAAAGTGAAATTATATAGGAAAGAAATACTTTATTACAATAGATTAAATTTAATTGGGATAATTGAGATTATAAAGAGATATCGAGATAAGAGATACGAAATAAATTCTTTATTATTATAAAATATAAAAATAATAAAATAAATATTAAAAATCTCAAAGTGGAATAAATATTGTAATACACTAAAAATAAGCTGCATAGACTTATAATACACGAGAATTAAGTTTCTTGAGATATGAATTCGTTAAGAGATATGGAACTAAGATACATCTCGGATCAGAGACACTTTGGTAAATATGAGGATAGTGAACACAATAATAAAGCTTGAAAAAAAAATGTAGGAAAGATATGAGAACTCGAAGATGGAGAAGAAAAAGGATACCTATATCTTGGTAATAGCTCCACTAAATCAATAGTAGAAAATTTTCAATTCAACCTGTGAGACTATTTGACTTGCCTAATCAGCAGTCGGCATAAACTAGTCACAAGTCAGTTCTTTTAGTTACTCCAGACGGAGAAAAAAGGACGTCCTAGCCTGCATGAGAGGCGTTGACATGAAATTAGTAAAAAACCAGACGATATCGAGGACGAAAAAGCATCGACAAGTGAGATGCAAAATGACATAAGACAAGAGAAAAGAAGGTGAGTTTCCCCTCTAAATTGCTTTTTTTCATGTTGGTTAAGTCTTACACGTGGAAAACCTAGTTAACAATTACCCTAAAAACTCCTTTGCTAATTAACAATTTTTATTATATCATAATCACTATTTACGTAGCAAATTAAGATAGAACTTCACTACCCCAGATGAGATCTTAATAAAGAAAAAGAACGGACGCATTAAACAATATTAATTTACAACTGCTTGTTATACCCAAATTCATCAGTATATATATGTGTATATCTATGGGTATGTCGATTATTAAATCTTCGCACTACCGCTTGCATATAAAGTTATACCAGAACAAGCCCTCCCTTATGCTTATTCCCGATCTGTGCAGCTAACCTCTAATAAGCGCTCTATGTCAGGCGTTCATACGATTCTATGACAGTATTCCCTTTAAAGCTGCTCTGTATATTTATTTACTTCTCCACTAATCCGCACATAACCCTAACATAACATATCTGATGCTGAATCGATGCAGCGCTATCTACATTAATATATGATCACCATCAGTCAGAGTGTGGCGCGTGAGATTCTAACCCACGTACGAAGAAAAGAAAAAAAAAATAAATGCGACAGAACTAAATAAAGTTATTGAGAAAGATGGATTAGTGAGATGAAATGATTTATTGAAGAAATGAACTGAATAATTTACGCAAGAAAGATGGTAGACCACATATTTTTTGAGAAGAGAAAGAACAAAAAAAAAAAAAATAGAAAAAAAAAAAAGTTTTAAAAGAAAGCTTTTGAGTTTTTGGAGATGGCTGCAATCAAACTTGAAAAAAAAATTTAAAATAACATTACGATTTTGGATTTTAAAATGTAAAAATTTAAAATTATAATTTATGCATTATTTGTAATCTGAGTTCGAAATACAGCAACAGAGTTCCAAATCAATTCTTTAATTTCTAAAGCATTGGGGTTTGGGAATTGAAGCAAAACATTATAAATAAGACAAATTTAAAGATAACAGAATTGCAAAAGATGAATGCTGCGTATTCCAAAACCAATCGTCGTCAAATGAAAAAAAATTTTTCAAATTCCTTCCATTGGTAGCAAGGTACCGAAACACACTACTATCAACATTAATATTTTTCAACAGATGATGTGATAATATCCGTAACTTAAATCGCATATAGTGTCAGTGATAACTTTGTGATAACTTGTATTAAATGTATTAAATAATAATAAGTAAATAGTGGTAAATTAATTTGTTATATATTAATAATAAAAGTGATACATAATAGATTGTGATAATGTAATAATAAGTGAATAGTAGGTGAATTTAAGATATGTGAAAATATGTAGATAGCAAAATCAATAATCATTAAATAGTGTAAATAACCATAATATTAAATATTGAAAATATAGTAAATAAGTAGACCCTTTATTCAAAAAAAAATTTTATGTGCTTTACAACCAAGGGAAGTCAGGTTCCAATCGATATTCATAATTAAAATAATATAAATAAATAATTAATAATAATATAATAATAATAATAATAATAATAATAATAATAATAATAAAATATTAATACAATAATAAATATAACTAAATATACTAATAATATGAATAAAGTACGAAATATTATATCTATATTTATGTAGGTGTATTTATGTATGTATGTATTTGTAATGTGTATATATATTAATATGTTTTATTTATTATAGAGTTAATTACAAATGCAAATTTGTGAAACTATGAGTTATAAAGATCCCTGGTTTTGAGTAAAAGATGACAAACACAACACCTGTTTATAATGCTTTCAGATTAAAACTCCGCTAGAGCAACTCCGGCCAAACTCACAGCCCGATGTAGGAGTCCCAGGTTCACAACACTGGCTACATCGAAGAACAGCCACGATAGGGAAAGAATGTGAGCAATATTCTCTATCCTTGGGCTTTGACCTCGTGCGTCCTGTGACACTCCGATTACGGTGAGAGCCATAAAGAGTCACAAGACCAACACTCTTTCCAAGACACCCTTCCTTTATCGAAATTATAAGTGCTCATGCGCCTGATTGAGTGGTGTGTTTATCTGTACAAAAAAAAAAAAAAAAAAAAAAAAAAAAAAAAAATAAACGAAATACATCTCGAGCCGACTTCCCAAGCTCTGGAAATAACTCCTATTCGACTGTATTGTCTAGACCTTCTTTATAAAGTATAACCTTAAACACGCACCCTCCTGATCGAGGATAATAATCATCCTGAGATTATCACTATAAACAATAAAATCTTCCTCACATACCAATACAATTAATATGGCCTACTAAATATATTACGCAATTTACCATCACGTATTCACAAACATCTTATGAGTCGGAGAGCAATTCCGATTTACTTAATATTCTCTACCCCATCACTATTGTTTGAGGATACTTGTCAACCATTTGACTTTTCACTACACACATCTTCTCTACAATAACATGGATTCTCACTCAGGCCCTTCTCAGCCCCTTCACAGCTATAGCCCTCCACACTAACATGAGCCTTAACATACGACTGGGTTCCTAATCTATAATTAGTAATAGATATAATTTTCTACATTTCTAAATATTGTTATAAATTAGTCCCGTTTAATCTCGACCTAAACCCTTTGAGCATATAAAGTTAAACCAGAAATCAAAGCACTCTCCATTTAATGCTTATTCCCAGAATCTGGGCAGCTATTCCTACTTTAATCGATTCTTATATTACTATTAAAGTTTCTGTTTTATCTTATTAATCCTCTACATCTAATAAATCGTAAAAACAAGATGCTACTGAAATTTATTTTACTAATATATAAACATATTTTAACTAAACGAAAACTTACATCTAATTGATCTGAAACGATGTCAATATAGCGCATCTCCTACATCCGTCATATCAAGGCAATTCTCCGTGTTCATAATAAAGACACTTCACCTATTACTCACAGTTTTACTAATGAGCTATTTCTCTTCACCCCCTTCCACCATAAAAATCAATATTACTTCACATATAAGCGATATTACTATAACTTCTCCACAATCTATTATTGATAAGAAATTTTATCCTATTATTCCCAAAAACTGAGTCACATAAATTCGGAGCAAACCTTTTAACTCCAAATGATCAAGCTCACTACTAAAGTAGCACTACTAAACATGCTACCCGTCATCTTTCTGGTTCGGGTCAATTATTGGCATATTATATCTACACACTCTTACCTTATAACCATTCTGCAATCAATATTCTCTTCTCAACATCTCATCATCAAAAACAATTTTGACATCACATACATTGTATTATTAATGATTTCAAGGATGATAATAATTTACAATGTATATAACCTTATTTTAATTTTCCATATTTAGATCAATTCAATTAAAATATAAACCCCAACCTTGTTCTTTAGCACAGGCTCTCCCTTCTTCCACTTCCACTTCACAATCTACTGTTTTCCATCAAATCTTCACGCCTAGAATAAATTAGCTTAAGTACATTGAATTTTATTTATCAATAAACTAAATTTCATTACTTATAAGCATATTTAATCTTACCCGGAACAAATCAACTGTAATCACATTGATTTTTAAGCTTCACTTTTCATATATATTTAAAAGTAATATGACACATTTATTATCAAATGACCCATCTCTTTTCTCTTCAAGATTTCCAAAAAAACACCCCTTCTTTGTTAATCTTAACTCCTCAAATTATATAATATGAAATAATGCTAACCCTAATAATATAATTTTACATCCGCCATTAGTATTTTCACTCACTATCAACCATCACAGATATCTTGAATGAGATGATCACCAATGGATCAGATATTCATAATGCATTTCCCCATCACCTTTTAATCAACTTTCCTTTCACGTGCTCAAAACGCAACTAATATCTGTCTCTATCTCTCACTAACTTTACTAATTTACTAACTAACAATTTAGACTACTCAGTGCAGTACTAGAGTCTACCGAGAGAAATACCCAACCTATAATATATATTAATATTATAATATATTATAATAGTATATTATAAATAAAAATATCCCTAGTATCTCAGTTATTCACAATTTTTATTTATTTTAAAATACTTCCTGAGAATCTCTGTGTGGAATAATGAGTATAGGGCTTAATTCCGATCGTGTCATGCATGTGTTCCCCTCTCTAGTATTTCATTATCTCCGGAGATATTTCGAATATGCATTTTCTCCTTGGCCAGCCAAATGGAACGCGCTTTTCAACCACAATTGAAAACATCAGTGTGCTTCATATATTTGCGCCACTAAACAACTTTCACTATGGAAACACTGCTGGGAGGAGAAACTAGATAACGTCTAACAAATAGAGTCGATTAGGAATCTATTCCTATTTATCTTCTAAATTTCGAGAGGATTAGCTTTCATTGAATACTGACTGCTTCGTATATTTCACCCACTAAACATCTTTTGCTATGGAAACACTGCTGGGAGGATAGATAACGTTTACGAAGGATGTTCATACCATCGGGGCGAGGAGCTGCACTCCTTAGGCGGTGACATCTCCACAGGCACAGCTAGAATATTCGCTACGGAAATCTAGCGTGGATGATTGGTTTCATAGTTCGAAAAATACATAAATACAAATCACTGGAATTAAACGGACCTTGACTATTCTGAAAGCGGATTTTGCCTTTCAGATTCATGCATAGTAGAGTAAAAAATTTATACAGAGTTGTGATGTCTGTCAAAAAATAAAAGCGTTAGAAGGATATCTCAGAATCGGCAAAAGGCTTTAAGCGAAGTCACGGAAAAAGTTTGACACCCTCCCCCCTCTATGCTGGATTTGGCAAGTATACCCTACAGTTATAGGATCAATATCTTAGCTATGTTTTATCGACAGATTAGTAAGTTATCCCTTCGCCACCCTCTTAGCAGGCGACCGCGTCGCACTCGGTGTGCAAATTGTGTTAGCAGGTCGAAAATTTTTCCGTGTCTGTGCTCTTATAAAAAGCTCATCTCGCCAGACCAGGCGCGAAGCCAGTTCACTCCCCAAAATATTTAATGACGTAGTGTACCGACTCAACATAGATAATATTATCACGACGCCTAATTCCCCTCGTTCGAACGACTGCGCAGAAAAAATTGAACCAAGCCCCTCATAGTGACACTAAGGATGTATGATAATGATGAGAGAATGAAGGCATTTAAATGGCCTGAAAATTTATGCCTCTTGGGCTCAGTACTAGTTGAGAAAAAAAAAAATTTAAGCCTTTAAATAACCAAGGGGTCACCCCCAGTGTGCTTATGCCTTCGGCAAATACTATACAGTGCCCACGCTAAGCTTGTTACAGAGAGGCACTCAGAAATGCCACGCTTTAGCTCGGAGTGTGATTTAGAGCAATTTACCGATGCTAAGGCCCTTGTATATATAAATAAAAATAAAAATTTGAAAGATCTCCACAAGGCAAGGCCCGTGTTAATAAGAAATCAACAGTATAATGTAGGGAAACTGTCAGAGAGATACTCGGGACCTTTTAGGGTACTACGGATAAAAAAGAATAACGTTTAACATTTTAAAGCAAGAAAGTTAGGCAGTAGAAAATTTAAGAAATGAGCAATCTTTCATAACATAACGATAGCCGGACCGCTAACCAAGATGAAAAATCAATGATAAATATAAAAAAAAAAAAAAAAAAAAAAAAAAAAATATATACGATAATAACAATACGGATACAAAAAAAAAGAAAAGTAGGAAAAAGAGGAGCTTCTTAGTTCTGCATGCAATTCTTAGAAATTAAACAGTAGTTGAATTGACACTTTATCCTTCCAAAAAAAAATCGTTCTATCTTCCTACTATCTAATACTATAGCAACGAAACGATGCCTGCCAAACACTAATCAGCTAAGTAATAAAATTCCTGCCCATGTTCCTTACAAAATAGTCACAGCGAAGTGCCTTGTAATAGCAAGAGTAGAAATAGTCAAAAACCCGAGGCTGGATTTAAGAAGCGTTTTTTATGTATTAGTGTAACAATGCTATTGTCAAGAATAGAATTGCTTCTCGAATAATAATGTCAAATTATTACTAAAAAAATAAAAAAAAAAAAAAAAAAAAAAAAAAAAAAAAACCTTGTGAGCAGAATTATCTCTTGCCCCTCACAATTAATATATGCTACACCTCTCTAGTTTGCTCTGCTATATCAAATTATTACTATTAATTTTATTATATCATGGAAAATATTAACAACCTTTCGATGCAGCCACTATTTTTGTGCTGAGAGTGAGTCACCTGCCAGACTAGCCGCGAAATGTTCTGCAATTTCGAGGAATGGAAGCAGCTAAGGCCTCGAGATACAAAAAATGAGTACGCATTTAAACTCGTCTCATTGAAAGAACCGGAAAATTGTGCTTGCAATTGTTAGGCCGACTTGTTATATATAACTTTCAACCCATTTATGAATGACTCGGGAATTAGCCTATGCTGTTGCAACAACAATAGATTTGCATTTTATTGCTTCTTACATTAATATCATTACCTACTATGTGATTAAATTAGCTAGAATAAAAAATAAAAAGTAATTACTCCCTTCCATTATCACTGTATCTAACTTCTCAAAAGGGTTGCATACAATTATTATATATAAGTATATATTATATATATATATATATATATATATATATATTATATATATATTAGTATATATAAATAATGTATAATATATTATATATATATATATAAATAAAGTAGTAATATAATATATATATATATATATATATATATATATATATATATTATAATATATATATATAGGTACTATATATATATATAATATAAAGATTATATATAAAATATATAATATTAATATATATATATATAATATAATATAATATATATATATATATAATAATATAATATAATATAATATAATATATATATATTATATATATATATATCAAACATACTCGGCCCATCACTAATATATATATATATTATATACTATATATAAGTATATATATATATATAATATTATAATATAATATATAATTATATATATATATTATATATAATATATAATATATATATATATATATATATATAATCAAAACATATTACGCTAGCTGCTCATCACTAAATATATATATCATATATATTATATATATATATACTATAATATATATATATATATATATATGATTAATATATTATAATATTATATACTATCATATATATATAATATATATATACTATATTATCTATCTAATTAGCATTCAGTTTAATACAAATAAAGTTAAATAAACGTTTTATGTGCGATCATTTAAAATATTATTTTACATACATAATGATATCACTTAAATATAATATATCTCTTCACACCCACCGTTAGTCCAATTCATTCACAAGTAAAGCTTGGCTCCTTGAAATTTACAAAATTATGCCTCATTGTTTGCTACAACAAACACATGAACTTGGATTTTCTAATGTACCCAAAATGATTTTCTGCGCTCGATTTGACGTTTCAATCTCTATACAATATATTACTAATATAGCATATATTATAATAAATATTTCTAATTCTATATATTCAATATATATATTATATAGATATTATATATATACTGTACTGCAGTATAGATGAGAATCGATATTAAATAATAATTATATATGGATATATATAATGTACGATATATATCATATCGTATTATTATATATAATGTTATATATACATTTACAAATATAATAACATAATATTATATATATATAATTTTCATGAAATATTGAGCGCTGTTTTTTCTTTTTTTTTTTTGTCTTTTTATTTTCTTTTTGCCTTTGTTCTTTCTTAAATGCTCAGAAATAATATAACATTTATGGCTGGCTTCTTCGGTTTTTTGTAAAGATAACGTGATTATCTGCGTAACGCTATTAGAAGTATATATGGAGAGCATGAATGGATAGGGAGGTTCGATAGGTGATTGTTAACTAATGTTGGCTATAGTGATTGATCAGAGTTAGAGTTATGGATTGGAGTGTTAATGTATTTAGGAATTACTACAAAATCACTGTTTCTTTTTAAATATAGAGTTTAAATTGAATTTCTATTGGTTTATTATAAAGAATTGGTTACTTTTATCTTCTATTGTGTCTAGGTTTTTACATATCCCATTTTTTTGTTTTTTTTTTCAATTATCTATTGTAAAAATAATGTAGTTATAAGTATAATTCGTTCATATTTTATAGATATAGATAAAAGTAAAACAATAATTAATGCTATTATTACAGAGATTTATAAAAACACTGACGTATTGTGGACGATTTTCCAAATTCAAAAATAGATCAACCATCAAAGCTATTAAGGAACTTTAAGTACCATTGCTAAAATCGTTCTTGTTATGTTTTTATTTGTTTCTTTAAAGAATTAGAGTTTTGTAATTGTTTTATTTTTCTTATTTCCTTTTTGATTAGAATTGAATATAGTAATAACTCTATAAAAAGAAATAGTGTATAATAAAATATGTTCTTGAGAAAATGAGAGATAAAAATAAAACCTTTTGGATATCGAATAAATAGTATAATACCCAATAAAATATAAAAAATATAATAAAAAAAACTGGAACTTCAAAATAATACTTTTTAATTATAAAAATAAGCATTGAAATCAGTAAATATAATAACGAGAGTATTCAGTTCTATGCATTGTTTTCTCGTGCGTTTTTGCTATTCATTCTATCATAACATAAATGTATAGATTACTGTTGTTCTATTATTAGTATTCTTGATTATTTATCGCTTTTCTTTTGTAGATACATATCTATTTATGTAGTGTTGTCTATAGAGGGAGGTGGTGTTATTAAAGGTATATGAAATATTTTATTAGTGTTATTTGGATTTTGGTGGGAGAGTGTAGTATGAGTTTTATTAGTAATTTATATAGGGTGAATAGAATATGCAGCTTTGGTTATATATATTCAAATTTTTTTTAGTACACATTAATGGGTATTAGAATAATGAGGAGAATTTTAGATATAGTAGATAGTAATGATATAGAAGGTAGGAAGTTCAATATGAGTGATGTAGTAGCTATGATATAGTATCGTGTAGATAGGTAGAGAAGGATAGCTTCGAAGAGTGGCAGAATTATGTATAGAATAGTAGTGTAGTATGGGAAAGAGAGTAATTACTGCGTAATCATTAGTGTGATATAGAATAATGGAGTATGTTATAGGGTCAGGGAGATTTTATATACTAGTGATGATAAGATTATTAGAATTTAATATATAAATAGGTATATGAATATATAGATATATAATATAGATATTATAACTATATCATAAGTATAGAATAATATATATATACCTAACTATATTATACTAACATCATATTAATACAATTACATACCACTGATAGTACAATCAACCACCACTACTAAATCTTATTATTATATAGTAATAATATAGTAATAGTATAGTACCAACTACATATATAATATATATATACTAAGTGAGTTATATACTCGAACCTACCCTCTATCATCTTACTATTATATAATATATTAATTATCTATATATATATACCCTCATCAATATATATATATATATATATATATATAGTATATATATATATATAATATATATTATATATATAATAGTAATCTATAATATATTATTATATAATATGGCATGCTTATACGCTATCACATCCTCATGCTTATATATATAAGTAAGAGTAGATAATATTTAATCACTAACTATCATATATATATAAATTATATATTAATATATATATATATATATAATATAGTGAGGTAGTATAATTATGATAATAAATATATATATATATATATAGATATATATTATATATATATACTTATATATATATATATATATAAATATAATTTATATAAAGTATATATAGGGTAACTAGTATATAGTATATATTAGGGGTACTATGTATAATAAATATTATAATTAATATAAGAGAGTAATATATATTATATATAGTATATTATAATATATATTATATATTCTGTCATGCGAGGATTAACAACCAGAACAAGAATACATGACTAGGATTCTTGAAAAGTTATTTTTCAGACCAGATTGCGCAGGCCTACAGCCGAAGTTAAGGAAAAGCCCTTATCGTCGTATATTATAACTGCTTTTTGATTAAGATTTTATCTAAAGTGTTATTATTGTTTCAGTGCAAAACAAATAAAATAATAAGCTGTTAATGTTTATTTCTAGGGCGGAACTAATGTGGGGCGATATGCGGGAATTCGAGCCTGAAAAGTTAAGATATAGTTGAGACGCAGGTTACGTGCATCTCCCTAGAGCTGCTATCATCAGAAAGAGTTGAATGCATAGCTTATATGCAACACGTAAGCAACAAAGTTGCACATGACATTGGATTATCCACGATATCACCGGCTAAATGCAATACTTCTTTCTAGTTATTTCTAAGTATGACTTTTCTATGATTAAACTTGTATGGCATCTGAGCAATTGTCAGATGCGTTGCCCATAGCCGTTACGGCGTTAGTCTTCAACAAGCCGCATAAAGCCGATTTAATAGCTTGCATGAAGGTGTTTATTTTGTAAAAGTATTTTTAGATATTTAATGCTCACATATATGTATTGCTTATAAAGTTTTACTATCTGATAAAACTGTTATAAGCTGTATCATATCGACTCAATGATACACATGAATGCATGCCAGCTGGCCGAAGTCTAACGATTATTTGTCTTTGATGTAATGAAATGTGTTAGTATTGTATTTGCTGATTGTATTAATTTATTGTTTTCATGAACTCTACTTAGTTTTACTGAGTTACCTTGTGTTGTATATTGTCTACTGAAATAATATTAGAATATACTGTTTAGAAGACTCGTGTGAATAAGTATAAACCTAGCCGTTCTAAAAAATTCGAGTTGTATCGAAATTGAAATGAGAATATAATTTCTGGCTGCAATCTAATCATCGGTTTTGCTGAATTTTTACCTGCCAGTGTCCACATGAGGTTTTCAACTGCATGTACTGTGTTAATGAATTTACATTAACGTTGTGGTTATAGTAGCACGATTGCAGTGCGATAACAGGCAGTTTAAAGCTCTATGTATTGAGTTGGTGCAGTCATGATATGTATATTTAGAATTGTCACGGTATTATATATCTGATGTGAATTATTCGCAGATTGCTTACAGTAGTAGAAGTTGCCTGTGTATGTATTAGTGTACCTTCGAAATATTAGATAAAGCAACAGCTTGTGTTACAGTTTTACGAAAAGAGAAGCGGATACCATTGTGTTTATAGAATAAGAGGTTTATTAAGAAAAATCCCAACTGAAGATTTATATTATACCTCCGACGTCATCAGCACTTCATAAAAAGGGTTATTGTTATTATATGTACAAGGATTACCAACCCCAACGGTAAAATTGTGCGCTCTTAGTTGCTGCCTGACGAGCCCTATTATTTATTTATTACTATGTTATTATTATTATTTTAGATAATAATATGCTTTACTTATTATTATTTATTTTTGTTTATTATACCGGTATGTTTGTGTGAATGCAAGGCGTGCTCTAAAAGTGTGTATATATCTTGGAATATGAATTTTTTTTAGTTCATTATTATTATATACTTTATATATTGATGATATTGTATTATTGATTATTATTAATCATTAATTATATTATAGTATTATTATTATTAGTTATATTTTTGTTTCGGGCTTATTTTTGCAAGGCGAGGGCAAAAGGAAAAAGCAGACATTAAACTGAGCGAAAGCCGAAAGCTACAGATACCAACGCAATGCAGAGCAAGAAGAAAGGAATAAGAGGACATGACGCGACAAAATGAAATTACCAGGGAAAAAGTTATAGAATGCAGGATTCGGGTTGCCGTAAATTTTTTTTTTCTTTTACTTAAGCTTTGCCGGTACCCAACTTGGGTAAGCGGAGATTGTCCATAGCGAGATTAACCAACTTAAGAACAGATGAAACATGCCACGGACTATAGATTTTTGAAAAGTTTGCTTTCAAGCACCAGAATTCCCGCCAGCCGTACAGCGAATTAGAAAGCCCGTATCGCGTTATGCTATAAGCTTTGCATTAAGATTTATTTAAAGTTGTATATTTTAGTTACAACGTGAAACGTTAATAATGCTTATTTTAATTTCTAGGGGAACTAATGTGGGGGCGATATGTAATTCGAGCCTGAAAAGTTAAGATATAGTCTGCCAAGAACGCAGGTTTCGTGCTCTTCCAAGTAGCATCATCCAGAGTTAATGAATAGTTATTTGCAAGTAAGAACAAGTTGCAATGTTGTTAGCACACGATAGACCGGCTAAAGAAATCTTCTTGCATTTAAGACGCATAGTAACTTGTACGCGCCTTGCAAATTGTCAAGCTATGGTTGCCATGCTATACGCGCGTTAAGTCGAACAAGCCGCATAAAGCCCCGTTTATAGTTTGCAGAAGGTAGTTTTATTTTTGTAAAAGTATTTGTAGCATTTTATGCGCCCCATATATGTTAGCTTATAAGCGTACTACTGAAAACACTGGTATAGCGTTATGTTACGACTACGTAAAGCCATGAATTGATGCCAGGATTTATTTGTTTATTGAATTGAGCTATTGCCTATTCCTGTATTGTATTTATATTGTCTTATAATGAACTGCCTACTGGTTTCTTCCTTGAGTTTAGTCTGTGTTAATTGCCTCTCATGCAAATTTAAATTACTGTTAGCAAACTGTTATAAGTATAAACCGTTCTAAAAAGATGTTATCGAATTGCAAAATGAGCTATATTTCTGGCTTGCATTATATCTCCGCGTTTGTGAATTCACTGGTCCTGCATTACTGATGTTACTGTTTTATGGCAAATTTTACATTACTGTTCGTGTGTTTGTGATGCCGCCACGAATTGATGCCAACGGTTTAAGCTGTTTATTGCAGATTGCATAGGATATATATATTTGCATATGTAGTTATATATCTGATTGTGAAATTAGAATTGTTACGCGTAGCAGATTGCCCTATTAGCTACCTTCAAATGATAATAGCAACAGATTGTGCTTACGTTTTATGAAAAGAGAAAGCTATTAAATTGTTTATGTAAGTAAAAGTGAAGAAAATCCCGAACTATTTTTATATACCTCCGCGTTCTTGCATATAACAAAAGGGTTGGATTATTCTACTAAGCTAGAGCTTAAGATATACAACCCCAACGCCTAAAAACTATATATATAATATATAAAATATGTATATATAATAGAGAGTATATAAAGATATGGAAATTTAATATGATGAAAGGGTACGTAGGGGGTATTAATAAATTATAGAATAGTAAATGATGTATAGTAGTTAGTATAGGTTATATCATACTATATAATAAAGTATATATTATATACGTTTATTAAAAAAAAATATTATCAATAGTATATAATTACTATTATACATATATATGCATGCACGTTTAAAATCTCATCTCTTTATACCCACCACAGCTAAACAAGACCACAATCATACTTTTGTATATCAGTATAGTTGAACCATTTAACCATGCATATTCTTCAGTCACTAATTCACGACTTTTATATAAACCAGATAATCTTTGCACAATTTCATGATATTTGTACTTTTGTCTATGCACCTGTTTCCAGAGATGTAGCAGCAAGCCATCGCATCCAAGTAATTATCGTTATGACTGCCTTTAGAATTTAAATGTATGCTTATATTTGATGAAAATATTTTCAAAAATTCGAATTTTCTCCAGAGTCTATAGGGGAGAGGGAGCTTTCGTTCTGGCTTCTCCTGCTTGTGTACAGAAGAATAGATAGAATTAGAATTTGAAACTGAAGTTAAATTTGAAGTTACGGACGAAGTACTGACTCTTAACATCATATTAAATCACTACCACCTCTAGAACAAGACGGACTCCTAAGGGGTGAGTAAATTAAATTATCTGAAAGGAATGGTTATTATTGTGTATGTTAATAAGCATCTGCGAACGGTAAATATTGCTGAAGGTTAGTCAATGGTATAGTAAGGCCTAGAGAAAGCTGTGTGCGTGCGAGCATTTCATACCTCTTAGACTTACAGTTCATGAGACAGGTATCGAGCAGGGGGTACTCTTAGATGATTGATTATCATTTCAGAAGATTATAACTAGTTGATGTAGAATGATTAGTGTTACGTATGATAAACGCAACTTCTTTATATGTGCTAAATATAATCGGAAAGTATAAGTAACTTTGTTTCTTAATAATTCAATCGAGGCGCAGGAGAAAAAAAAGTAAAGTGGGATTACTGCGACAGAAGAAACAGAGAGTCTCAATGAAAAATAACGTAAGTGATTAAGTTTTCAATTACATCGATGAGAGAAAAAGCGAACGATCATTCGAGGTAGTGTATGAATTTTATCATCACTGCTATATATTAGAGGAATTGATATGCGCATAATGAATGGACATATTCACAGATAAAGTGATTGCAAACATCAACAACGCTGTTCTCACTACAAGCCATCAAAATTTACCTTCATTAAACGTAAGTAAATACATTTCTATTATGAATGAGCTTAGGATTGCGCCCATTTTATCCCAAGCTACTTTCAAAATATATCTCATCTCAGTCAGTCCGACTGAGATCACAACGATTGAACAACTCGAATATTTCATTAATATATAATATTTGCTTAGATAATTATAAATTTTATCCATGAATATAACACGGTATTCAATAAAAAAACTATACTTGCAAAATAGACGGACCCGCACCAATATCTATCGATATCTAGCGATATATATATATATATGGTATATATCACTAATATACCTTTTGATATGACGAGTCATTGTGATGATATATTATAGTATTTATATATTATATCGAGTTATTTGTAATAGCTAGTGTTCATAGTATCCTTAATCTTAAAGTATTTAGTGTAAGTTGTTATTTATATATTTAGTATATCGATATAGATTAGTATTTGTTGTATAATATATTATAGATGAGGTTTTATTAGGTATATATATTTTAGTTGTGTTATGTCAGTTGTATATGGTATAACCTATCGAGTCACATATTACAGTATTATATATAATAGAGTTTATTGCTCATTTGCGAAGCTTATTTATAGGAATTAGTGAATAAAATGTGATAAGTAAAAAAATTATATGCGTAAAAATATATTAAAATAATTGTGAATAAAAATACAGCTACATTTTGTTTATTTGAATAATATAAGTTTATGAATTTGTCTTAGATTTTCACCTTTACTTAGGTTGTTGTCCCATCTACTGAAGTTCTTTGATAATGTGGTAATTCCTTTTTATCACCACTTCTCTTCATATAATATATACCAAATATCTACTGCTCCATATCACTATCTTCCTGATTTATTGCCTTAACTAACATTTTATATTATAAATTATATACATGAATGTGTTTACTATGCATAAACTATTAGTTGAATATATGAGTAGAGAGAGTATATACCTATTAGTATATAATTTCACATCATGTGAAGATGTAACCTGTAAATAATAATACATACTATATACTAAGCAAATCTACATATATCTAATTAAATATAATAAATCACCTTTTATTTTCAACTTTACTTTATATATAATTTCATGTTTACTTAAACGTGATTCATTATGATAGTAACATATCATACACAAGGTGTAGTATATTTGAATCTATATTTAAAACCTATATTAGATATAATAAACTACACTAAGTATAGTATGAATAATTATATGAAGTTATAAGAAAGTATAGTATTACACACCCATTCCCTATCGATATATCGTCAATAGGTGAGACGTAATGATATATCATGAGTTGATTTTAATACGCTCATTGATCTATATTTAACTATAATTATTATTTAATATCATATATTAACTTCTCATTATGTCTGTCTGTCTTCTATTTTTGCTGGATATAATATGAATCGAGGAACTATAACTCTTTAGATATATATCTTATAAATCTATATGGTAGGCATGAGGTTCTTCAAATTACATCTAATCTATAAGTATTATTTATATAATTATATTTATTGTATTAATCTAATATAGTATGTGATATAGTAATTAATAATATAACTTCTACTGTTGATCTCAATTCATTATAAAAAATGGGCACTAAGGCCTGTGATGTATACTTCAGCTAGATATTATGTGTAATGCAGAACGAGGCTAGCTTTAAAAACTACAGCTTTAGAAACGTTCATAATTAATTTGAGGAACGTGGGATGAACTAAGCGTATAGATATATAGGCGATATCTATATAGGTACCGGTTATTAGATTAATGCTGTATCCGACAGCGGATTGTGAGTATTCAAATGTTCAGGGCAAGTCGCCGCTGTGTATGGAGAGTAAAATCTCCTGATGTGATGATTCATTTAATATGAGGACAGTGGAAGATAGATATGTATTAATTTTAAATGCCCTACCTATTATATGCGATGATTTGGTTGCATGTGTGGTGAATCTGCAAAGAGAGTTTGAAGAGGATATTAAGGCTAGAGAGATTAGGCACATGATATTGATAATGAGAGAGAGCCTTATAGATAAGTAAACGGTAGAGATAGAGGAGTGATGTATATTAGTAAGAGTGATAATGTATAAGAGCTGAGTGTGAGCGACAAGATCCTCACACTAGAGTAGCTGTAAGTGATATATAATTATAGTTATGGTGAACAGCTTGACATAGAGTGTACTGAGTTTAAATTATTTTATAAAGCTGTTAATTGAAGGGATGAGAGGACCTACTATCATGATGAGACAGCAGAGCTGTAGAATAGCAAAGTTGTGAAATGCAGAAGAGTAGAAGGTCCAGAATTGGAAAGAAAATACTTGGTGAAAGTAAAAGGAACTAAGCTCTTTATAAGTGACGCTAACCTAGCGGTCTTGCCCTATTAGAGACGTTATGTTTATGATTATCCTAGAATGTTATGGCTCTAATAGTATATTTATAGAGTTTATCATAGAAGTAATTAGAGAGTACATAATGGTTGCATGAATAAGAAGTTATAGATCTAAGTCTAATGTGTGCTTCATATAGTATTTATGATATAATGAGCATCTTAATAGCGCGTAGACTAGTGAGTAGTAGAGGTAAATAAACTCAATAGTAATAATTATAGAGACCTAATAATTGTAATGAACTATTATAGAGAGTGTGTATAATATACTATTTAAATAGAGCGAGAATAGAATGAAAGAATATTCAGTCGATCTTCTTTCAATCCAACTATCTCAGTTCTATACAGCCAACAATGAGGAATATAGCAGTACTCTGGTATGATAAGCGTATATTATAAATGAGTAGATGATCGTGCTGACCGACCAGACTGAGACACAGAATGTAGAATAAGCTGGATTGATCGATTAAGAAGAGCTAAATTGAAATGCGATATATTGAAGTAATAGAATATGAGTTTCACATAGTGAAATGTATGAAATAAAAAGCTTCTAATTATAATTATATGAATATTATATACGATACGATAGTTATTGATTAAAGCCATGTTTATGTTAATCTGGCGTAGCTCCAGCTGGTGGTCAGTATATTAAACCTACACACTATCTACTATTTATCAGTAAGTATGAGCATCCTATATCGTCCGTAGTCGAGTAGTATAATTCCATGGAATTCATCTAGGATATCTGTATGCGCATCTGCGATGCGTACTATTAAAATAGACTTATACATCATCTCGTTAATTATTTAGTTCTTATATCGAACTTTTTTTCATATATACTACACCCATATACTAGCCTATCTTTCTATAATATAAACTACTAGCTCTATCTCCCATATTATAAATTAAAAACAGTATATAAGATATAAAAGCACGATAATAATTATATTATAGTACTATACTAGGTAATATATATTAGTATAGTAGTAGAGGTGAGTTAATATAATATTAATAGTACGATACTATTAGGATTGAGTATTATATACAATAAGTATACAAGTTATCTTATGGTTGAATTATAACTATTATTAGTTTTTGGTATACTTACTGATAATTTTTGGTTGTATAAATATATATATAATAAATATATATATTAATTTAATTTTGTTAAATATTTAAGTATAATAATATATATATAATTATATATTATTATATATATATTATAGATATATATCAATATATATCTATACTATATTTATAAATGTATATGAAATACATTAAATTTTCAGTATAGTATTATACATATATATTAATATTTATAATATATATATTATTATATTTTAGTTCTTGTACATTATATATTATACTAATAAAATATAATATATATATAGTATAGTATATAGTATATTAACATTAATTATTATAAAATTATCTTCTATTATATTATGACGTTTTGAAATTAATTTCAATATTTTGGTATCTCTAATTACTAAGAATATATTGTATATAAGTCATCTTGTATGTTAAAGACTTTCAATATAATATAACTATCATTTAATTATATGTTGACATATTATACTAGTAATTATATATTAATATACACGATAATGATGTATATATAGTTGGGGTTTTACATTATAGATGAAGCTATAGTCTGTATTCTCACTATTAATAATAATAGTACATACTATTTATGCGTATTAAATATAATGCCTTATGCTCTGTAACCGTTATCCTTTTACTGTCACCATTCTCATCTTTCTTTCTTCCTTCCCATCCATCTCTTTCTCTCCAATACATCTTCCTTTACAACCACCTACACATCCTTTCACTTCCTCTTCTCTTTCTCATTTCTACTTTCTACTTTTCATCTCCTTTCGTTTCTTTAATTATTCTCTTTAGCATCTATACTATCTAACTTATCAAGTTATTATCTCTAAACAGGTAAAGAAAACATTATAGATTTAGAGTCAAAATTTTTCCTAATAAAATATTTATATTTCACTCTCTTTATATTATCTGATTATACTATTTATACAACTTTTATTACAAACAGAAACATACCTATAATGTATGTACATTTAAATTATATTTATTTAATATTATAGCATTATCATCCTTATTATTTTATAGTGTACTCCTATATATCATTCCGGATACCCCTATCATGATATAAGTACAATATATCTAATCATAATACTGTGCTGCGATAACTAGTATCACTTGCACTCTTTCACTATCTCTCTATTAAACAAAATACCCTTTCTAATCTTCAGTGATCAATATTATTCAGTCATGCTAATATTTCCAAGTTACACTATATAAATATACACACAATATCCATATAAATATATACACACAAGAATATCTCTTATATCGCTAATATTCTATTAATATTCCTTAGTAATATATAATAATCATAGTTATAAGAATCTACTATATTAAATTAGGTAGAAATAGATATCTATTCGGCGCTGATATAAATTATATTTCTAATTATATAATTATTCAATTTTCTACTATATAACCATCCACTTAAAAACCTGCCAATCCAATAAACCTAAAATGGTTCCACAAACTTAAGAAATTTATGACCTTTCAGTATTAATATAAGAAAAATGAATGAAGTAATAAATATATCTATGCCAACACAAATAGAATATCATCGACCATAGACCTAGTCACAAAAAAGTTACAGTCAGAGTTTGGAATTGGAGTCTCTTACAGGAAAGTCAGAACTATGAGTATAAATAGAAAAAGGAAAATGAAAATAAATATTATGTAATAACAAGAAACTATATACTATAAACATTATATTATATCTAATTCTTGCTTTGGTAAATTATCGTTCTAAGAGCTTCGAACTTTTTGATTGGGAAAAACAAATAAAAATAAAAAAAAATTTCGTAATTAAATTTTTAAAATATAATATGTCTTACCCCGTGTTATTAGAAATCCTCATAAAAACACTCCAATAGTAGTTATACACTTTAGAAAAAATTTTAAATCTTTTTAAAGTCGCATTAGTTAGGAAAAAAAAAAGTTAATGAGAGCCCATTCCTATTTTATTTAAAGGAAATGCAACTTTTTTTTTTATTCTCATTTTGTACACGTTTCTATTTTTTTTTTTTTTTTTTATTTTTACAACATATTTAGAAATTTAATCATCTAGTTATAAAAATAAAAAAAAACTAATATATATAAATTCCCTATATATCTATATTGCATGATAATTAACCTTGTACGACGTAATAACCACTACTAACGACATAGTAATGCTCGAGCACGTATAGTATTCACCTTTTCTAATCCCAGACCAGAATCACTATATAGTTAACACAATATTAAGAATATATACTCTTTAAAATTGTAAAAGGGATATGTATATCACCATAATCAGTATGAGATATATTATTTACATATATAAAATAAAAACAAATAAAAAAAATAAAAAAAATATATCAAAATAAAATAAAAAGAAACGTCGCATCAAAAGATTCATAACATCTAAATAACAATGAAAGTATAAATTACTCAAATGATATCTTATATAATATAACTAAATAAAAAATATCATTATTTCCATAATATAATAATTTCCTTTCAATAAAAATAAATATTAAAATTAAATAATATAATATGGAATACTAAATATTAATAGACTAGATATATTAAGTTATAAATGAGACTAATAATGTCTATTATAATTCAAATCATGAAAGATTGAACATAGCTGTGAAGTTTATGAATATATTATAATTTATATATATATATATAATTATTCATTATTATATAATTATTAATTATATATTATATTTTATAATATTATTAATTTAATTTATTATTATTATTAAGGTAATAATATATTATTAATATTATGAGTATAATTATTTATATATCATTTACTAATTAATATTTAATAGAATATATTTATATCACTATCATTTCATGGATGTCAGAATGTATTAAATGATATATTAAAGAAAGTATGAAAGATTTGTAAAAGAGTAAGTTGATGAGATGAACCTATTATTATATTATATGATTGCTATATATCTAGAAAATCATTTAGACCACATAGGCGCTGTTGGAGCCGCGTGAATATGAGTGTTAATAGTTTTAGCAGAAATTGATTTATTTGCAATTATAGTGAAATTTATCACTGAAATCTATATGTGAAATGTAAAAATAATATTAATGTATAATAATACATTTATATCATATTCTCTTTGTATGGAGCTATTAATAATCTAGATAGCATTAAATTATATAGTATAGCAAAAGAGAGATATATTGTATTTTAGTCCGAAATAAAAGAGCTCACTTATAAAAGATATATACCTAATACGGCGTGAGGTGCAGAGAAATGACAGACCTCACGAATACACGCAAAAATACATCGTATATATACTACCTACTAGATATAGTCTCGCATATAATAGCTGAATAAAAGAAATTACTCTATGTCGCTCATGACATCCTTGCTTAAGAGTATGAAAAATATATGATGTAGCACTATATCATAAGGAGACACGTGAGTCTATGATCATTATAAGAAATAAGACAAAAAGCGTCGCACAAGCCCAAATAGGAGATACGAGTCATACTGAGACACAGACATTTTAATTAAGCACACAGAATAGAACTAAGTTTTAAACTAAGATATAGAGAGTTTACTCACCATTAACAAGATAGTAGCTGAGCTGTATCACTCTCACTAATAAAGTATTGTAAGTATGCAACTGAGAGAACCACAATAATAGATATCCTGAAATATTGCAGCTCCTTGCACTCACTGCAATATACAAGACACCACCTCACCACACTCCAGTATTATGTAGGAGTACAGACTGTACTGTTATTCCACTATCATAATTACACACCTGACTCTTTATATATGCCTCTACAACAACTATATCTCATGCCTCTTATTATAGATATAATTCCTTGCTTACCTTTAATTAGATATAGAATGTTAATAATTAATCCGCTCTTTCTGAAAATAAATATAATAATCAAAAGTAGATTATCTTTAAAATTTTATGAATAATATTTACTAACTTCTCAATACTATTTACATAATTCACCCTACGTATTTGTATATTCAGGAAATATTATAAATTTATCTCTTCATTTTATGCACTCATCTATCAATCTATAGTAAATCTGCTATATTATATAAATACATCAATTTATTTACTTCTTCTGTTATTATTTATCTTATATATAAATATATAATATATATAATATAATATTTTTAGTATGTGAGTAGAAATAGCTTATCCCTAAAGTCAACATAATTACTTTCAATAATGAAAAGGTCTATAATTATATTGTAATTTATCACATATCTCATCTTTATCTTCTAGACTAATACTATTAATTATCATAATATACTGTATTATATCACACATGCTTTCTTTTATAATATGACTAATATATATACAACTAGATGCCGATACAATCTTACTTACATTATAACCTCTAATGCCCTTATCCTTTAATACTCTCAAAATACCGTTATTAATTCGAGTTATTATATACCAACGTCTAAACTTAGTGTATAAAATTCTATATTATAGATAATTATTTGCCTCTCAGGTCTGAAATACGCCATATTTACGCTATAGTTAATTATAAAAATTACTATAATTACTAAATAGTTACTTGATAAAATAAATTAATATTATAAATTTATATTATATATAGTATGTATAACAAGTAATATATACTATGTCTATTAATAATCCTATTAAAAACACTCTTGAGTCTAAGTATTTAAAATAATTTCTAAGTGATCGCTTATATCAAAATTTATGTAATCTTGACTCACCTTTATCCATATATAAATCACATATACAAGAACTAAATTTATTTTTTTTATCTTTAGTTTTATTTTTCAAAGCTTATTTTCTGCTATAAAAATAATAAATAAAGACTTATAATAAAATATATATACTAAACTTATTTAAAATTTAATAAGATTACAACTAAGTAAAATTTCCATATCTCATATAGTTCGAATTGAATAGGATAAATAAATAATACATGACTATAATTAAATGTGAACAATATAAAAATATATATGAGAAGTGAGTTGATAAAAGATATTTTAAGAAAGTTATTAAATTTACAACGCAGCCCACTTAGGTAAATTTCTCTCACATTGATCATTCATTATTGTGAATTAAGATTATCGAGTGTAATCTGTGGCCAAAGCAATGAATTAATCTCTTTCTTTTAACATTGCTTACAAGGGAGGAACATATACATATTGAAAATTTGCATAGACGGAGATGACGGTGAAACAAAGGGAGTGCGATTCGCACACGCATTCAAGCGAGCTAGTCGAGCGTAATGAATCGATATGCTACATAATATCTAATCCTTTGTTAATATGACCCAAATACATATAACAGAGAAGTGGATTATCTATATAATCATTGATACAACAAGGACTAATACTTAAATCGCAAATTGAATTTAGAGTTATATGTTGAGTTCTGATTTGAGAGATTTTTTCCTTTATTGTATTGCGATAATGTGTCCTATTTTTGCTAGATTTAGAATTAATTTGTAATTATATAAAAAGACATCTTCTTGTCAGATAATTATCCTTTTCTAAGCGTCGACGTTGAATTGTCATAAGCGACTTTTTATTATAAACTTTTGAATTCTTTAAGATATCAACTGCGACTTTACAAATGTATATTTATGATTATTTTCACAGTTCTGGTATATAGAAGCGAGTTATATACAAGATCTATCAATCAGAACTTTATAAAAAACAACGCAGACCGCTCAATTACACAATACGCATAAAAGGAATTTATTAACTTTTGTAAAGTAGTCCAATTACTCTTGAATATCTCTCATTAAACAGTAATAATTTAATTATCTTATAAAATTGTAAATAGCATGACACTAAACACTAACGTAACGAATAATCTACATTCTTAAAATAATAACTATAAGGATGCACAGAGAAATACATCGAAAAAACAATAGAAGAACTTGGAAAACCGAAAAACTCTCAGATGAATCTAGGTAACAAAGAACTAAACATAATAAGATATAGTTTTACGATTCCGAAATAAGTTAATAATGAACAATAGAACATTAATATATAAAGTAGCTGAGCTAACTAATTTATGTAATAGATGAACATACCAGGGTATGAAAAGAATATAGCTATGAATACGGATTACCAGGTTTAATATTTAAATAATAATAAATAAGATCCAAAAGCTTTAATAGACTACATACCATTAAAAGTAGAATATTCTAAATTATACAATTGATCACATTTTCTGAGTGACTATGCCTAATCACTTAAGCAGCCTGCGAAAGCTGCAGTACGACACTAAATGAATGTCTGCCCTAACAAGTAGTTCAGGTGGTGTAAGCTGCTTCTTCGACTTTTGTCATAAATATCTTTCTAGCTCCCTTATTACTTTTCACAATATAGAGAATATGTTAGCACACGTATCTCACACCAGTCTCGTTATGTAGAGAAAATCCTATCAAATATGAGCAAAGAATATTAAAAAGCAAAGGATAAATATTATAAAAATATAATAAAAAAATAATAGAATAAATATAATATAATAAATAAAATATAATATATATAAATAAAATATTATGAATATAAACTATATAATATATATATAGTTAGTCACTATGTATGTGATAAATAAATAAAAGTTATGAAGCTTCAAATATCATTATTAAACAAAATGTTAAATTGAATCTAACTGCAAATATGCTTCTTATTAATATATTATAAGATAATCTATATATTAATATAATAATATTATATAATCTAAATTATCATAATTATTTTTATATTAATTTATTAATATAATAGTATTATATAATAATATAATTATATGAAATTATTATATTATTACTGGGTGTATATATAAGTTATATATATATATTATATTATAATTATAGTAATAATATAATTAATATATAAATTATTTAATATATATATTAGTATTAATATTAATATTGTATAATTAATATAGTATTTAATATATCATATATAAATATATATAATTAATATTATTAATGTTCGTGCCACCATTATATCGTGACGATATGAAACATTTTAGTGAAATTTAAAACTATATTAAATAGTTTTTAATTTAAAAATTTTATGTAAAATAATTCAATCCTTATTGTATTAATACGAGGCTCAATCATAAGTGAATATAGGCGTAGTAGGTTAATATATTAGTTAGTAATTTTTATATAAGTGGTAGAGTAATATGAGCGGAGTATAGTAGGAGGGATGATATAGTGAATATGTAATAGGATAATACTAAATTAATAGCAGGGATAGTATATATAGTATATATATAGAGATATAAATACATATATAGGGGTATCTATTCACTCAGTATTATTATATTTATATTAATATAATAGATTATTTTATCTATATATTATATATTTCTACATTATTAATATGATATAATTTTTTCAAAAGTTAAATTTTTGATCACGAACATATCATAATATATATATATTAACATATTATATATTATAAATATATTGGTAATATTAAATTATTATAATAACTTTTAAGTGGGTTCTATAGAGCTTTCATACTTAAAATATAAAAGTAATATGAAAATATATTTACATAAGAATGATATATAATTATTAAATACTGTAAATAAGTATGAATAAATAAATAAAAAAATAATTAAATCACGTCAAATAATTTTAATTATTCTATTCATTAATAATAATAATATAAATAATATAATAATAATAATATATAATAATCAATAATATAATAAGAATAAATAATAATAATATCAGACCATCACATGTGAAATGTTATACATAATTAATATATGACCCTAGAGCCAACAAATAAAACTTAGCTAATCTACTAAACTCTATATATTGCATAACCTTTTAACATATCGTATTTACTGTATTTTAATGCTAAATACCCTAAAAGACTTGATATATATGAAAAAAAGTAATTTAAAAAAACAAAACAAAAAAAAACAAAATATTAGCCTACCTATTCGGCCGTTTAAAAAAAAAAAATACGTGAGTGTATTTTATTTAAAAAAAAGAATTCACATATCCTCTTCCACTTCTAATCCCATATCCGTCACAAGTATAATATATTATAAAATTAATATATTTATTTATATATATATATATAATATAAATATTAAATAATATATATATATATAATATATAATAAATTAATATTATCATATCATAATAATATTAATATATTATATAATATATTATAAACATATATATACATAATATAATATATATAATATATATATATAAATATATATATATAATATAATAATTAATATATTAATATATAATAAATATAATAATATTATATAGATATAATATAGTTATAAATATATATCTATATATACACAGATGATAATATATATATATATCATATAATTAATATATATTAATTATATATAATTAAGTATAATATATAGTATATATAATATATATAATATATATAATATAATATATTATTAGTATAATATTATATATAAACTAATATATATATAATAATATAATATTATAAAATATTATATTTATATTACTGATTAAATATATCTTTAGTCTAGAAAAAAAAGTTTACACATAAATAACCAAAAAAATTAATAATTCTTAAATATATATGCTATATCTGTTATATATATATTTTTATAATACTTTATATATACTTATATATATAAAAAGAAAAATGGATGGTAAATATTAGTATCCATAAATATTGAGCTTACCATAAATAATTATACAATTAATACATAACATAAAATGAGTAAAAGAATCTTCCATAAATGAAGGACATTTAGAACGTTTGTTTGGCTCAGATTTAGCTTAAGAGAAATTATTATCATTTAATTTAATTAAACTAATGCTTATTGAGGTTCTGCAAATTCAGCATGTTATGAATTAACTATATAGGTATTATATATTATATATATATATATTAATAACATAATATATGCTTACTATATAATATATATTATATTATATATTATATGTGTGTTATATATATACATAATAATATTATATATATATATATAATAAATAAATATATGTATATAGTTATATATATATAAATAAAAATATTATATAATAATAATAATGTTTACATATAATATATATATATATATATATATATAATATATATATGATATATATAATATAATATTATATATATATATATATAATAATTATATACTATATTATATATATATAATATATATATAAATATAATATATATATACAATATATACTTATATAAATATATAATATATTATAATATATATATATAGCTAGTAATTATATATATTCTATATATTTTTAAAATAATACTACTATTAATACTAATATATATTATATATATAATATATATATATATAAGATAATATAATATTACTATATATATTATACTATTATATAAATAATATATATATAAATATAATATTATAATATATATACTCTAATAAAATACTATAATATATAATATATATATATAATTAATATATATATTAAATATAAGATATATAATATATGTATATAATTATATATAATAGATAATATAAATATAGATATTATATATATATATAGATATAATATTAATATATAATAGATATATATATTATTAATAGTAATATATATTATGTTATATATATAATATAATATAATTAAATATATATAGATAATATATATATATATATATATATATAATAGATATTATCATATAATTATTAATTATAATATATATATATATATATATTATATATTAATAATTAATATATATATATTTATTAATATATATATTATAAATATATATATGGTATAGAATTATGATATATATATATATAAATATTAAATATATAATATATATAGATATATATAAATATATATATAGTAATTATATATTATTATAAATATATATAATTATACTATATTAATATATGGTCAGATCATTAAAAACTCCATCCTAGCACTAGTTTTGTTATGGCTGCCCTACATGTGAAACGTTTATTCCATCTGCCTAATATTCAAAGTCCCGATATATATATAAATGTTACGTCTCTCGAAATCTACAGTTCATAATTACTAATCTCATATTATTAGGTATATTATGCCTCTAAACGACTATTTGTAGTATGATTATTACTGCATCTTTATCTCCTACTATATCTCAAATATCCGATTCATGCTATCATATATATAAGATGCAGGCCTCCTATTCACAATAACTTATTGCTCTCTCTCGTTCCTTCTCTCCTAATTATCATCATGATGGATGCATATTAGTGCTCGCTGTAGCTTGCATTTCCTTCATATTGGTATGGTCCTCAGGTCGCTATCTCTAATCTACAACTGCCATAATCTCACCCGAGCTAATTATCTTCTCAGCCTTACTTATATCTTACTCTTATCCATCATTGCCTATAAGTTACTGCATTTTGAGATATCTATGCCTCATCCTAGTAATACTATCATAGTGTTTCTCCTTCATTGGATCTCCCCTAATTCCATATATCTCGCAGACCTGATGAATGCCCTTAGTCGTACTCAACCTGTGAATATTCACAATTTCTTAAATATTAGACACCTCAAAAGCACCTCCAAACTCTCAAATCCCACTTCGAATATGTAGTTCATCTACTACTATTACCCTACTCAAAACATATAATAATAGCCTTGCTATACTATAATATTAAAACAAAAAATATATATTATTAGAACCTCATATAAATCTATAATGGTATTCACTAAA
Source organism: Trachelipus rathkii (assembly GCA_015478945.1). Taxonomy (NCBI): domain Eukaryota; kingdom Metazoa; phylum Arthropoda; class Malacostraca; order Isopoda; family Trachelipodidae; genus Trachelipus; species Trachelipus rathkii. Next base: position 38,968 of record JABUQX010057633.1, read on the forward strand.
ATGTACAATAAAAATACTGATCTAGTCAATTAGAGGAGAATAATATATTACTCCATTCTAACTTACCAACTCTAAAAGTATTCTATACCTCCATTGAATGATATATATAATATTTTACTCGTTCGGGGAAGAACTTATAAATATACACCGTCCTTTATTATCAAAGTACAGTCATATTTAAAATAGAGTGTGTAATATATATAGCTACAGTGAAGAAGTTGCTCTCTGCACAAACATACCGATCACACGAGAATCTCCGTAATTATCTCGTTAGATCCGTTTCATCACAAAGTTGTTCTGAAAGTACACTCGTGATTGCTGGCCTATATGCCGGTTAACCACACTTGATACATCTAGAAGTGAAGATCACTTTGAGACAAAGTTAAATGAATACAATCTGAGACAGATGAGCCAGAGCACGCGCCTAGACTGGTAAAGAATAGGAGAACACAGACTGCTTTCAAGGCTCATCGACCTATCATCTGTATCTATAAACTAAGACTATAACATGATGCGATAAGCAATACGTATTAAAATGCACAAGAAAGAATGCCACGCCATAGAGTTACTACTCGTATTAAATATAGAAAATATAGCTATATAGATTTATATATATTAATACTATAATAATATATATATACAATATAAACAATATAATATATGATATCGTTTTAATATCAAACAATTATATAAAAAAAATAATAATAATTTTCTTTATCTATAATATATACTTTATAAAGTAAACTATTATCTATTACTTGTATTATATATATATAAATAACCTACTTATATAATATAAATTATTGAATGTAAAATGAAAAATACTCTAAATACAAAATATAATATTCTTATTCGTAGTAAAAAATTTGGAGGTTGTATGTATGGGTGGTCAGCGGTATTTCTATATATTGTGGCAAATATTCACTAGTGTTTATAATCAGTGGTAACCTACGAACACCATGTATTCAAACGCCATGCCGAGCGCACACAATACAACATCTTATTATATAACTTATCGTGTTTACAAGATCTAACCTAGGGTACTCCTTAATATCTATCCATTCAAACACAACTCACATAAATCCATCCTTTTCATAATAGTCACTCAATGTGAGTATGAAACAGATGCAAAAATATAAATATAGTAAGAAGTCATTGAGGGAAAGATATATTGATAAAATATAGTATATATATAATTAATAATAATAATATAATCTATGATAACATAATAAATTAAATATAATATATATATATAATTATTATATATATATAATATTAAATATCAATATATAGATATATATATATTAATATATATATCATAATATTAAAGAACAGAGGAATAATCCAATGCACCAAATATTTATCAAATACTAGCGTCCAAGGGAAAACGGAGTCATTTTCTTGACTAACTATAAATATCAAAAATATTAAAAATATAATAAAAAGAAAATAAGATACATAATAGAGTGATCAAAGATAGTAACAGTAAGATAAGCATAGAGAGACCTATACTCTAATATATGACGATCTGTATTGTCTAGCTAATCGTATCTAACTTCATATCTTATATCTTTTCACACGAAGTATAATTCATACGCACCTTGAACACCAGTCTTATAGAGAGAGCGTGGAGAGACAGAGAGTAAGAACAAGTAGAGAGATGGAATTTCTGAAAATAAAGAAATGATAATGCCTCATGAGAAAGGATAAGAGGGATATATAATATAGAGGAAATAAGGAGGCATAAACCTAAAATATCTAAATTTGTTTGCATGTTAGATAATATAATAAAGATAAGATAATAAAAATATATGTAGCTAAATTTTCTATATTTCATTATGTTTTTAATAATAATATATTCCTTTAATATAATACTTAAATAATTACTATAAATAAGTCATACACTAAATAAATGCTTTTGTTTAATGCCTATAATATATATATAAATATATATATATAAGTTAATACTATAACTTATAATAATATATAATAATATCATATATATATATATATTACATAATATAATATATATAATAAAAATAGAATATATATAATATAATCATTAAATATTATATATAATATAAAATAATAATATATTATAACTATTAATATTATAATGATATTATATATATTATATAAGATATTATTATATATAATTATATTATACTATAAATATATAATATATAAAAATATATATATATATAATATATATATAATATATATATATCATATATATATATATCATAATATACCTGCGATATATATATAATATATATATATTATATAAAGATAATAATATATATATAAATATATATATATATATATATATTAAATATTAATAATATTATATATATATTATAATATAATATATCTATATATATAATATATAATAATTATAATTAATATAATATTAATATATCATAATATATAATAAATCTTAATATATTACATAGTTCTATTTTTATGTTTATAGATAGAATATATATTAATATGATAATATTATTTTAATAATATATATATATAATATATATATATATATAATATTAATATATTATATATAGTATTATATATAATATATTATAATAATAATATAATTATATATGATTCATATAATATATATAATGTTATATATTAATATAATAATAATATTAATAAAATGATATAAAGAAAATTCGAGTTAACCCTTGGATATAGAGATATATAAGTAGATATATAAATTATGAATATATTATATAAAATATATAATATATATTTATATATATAATTAGATAATATAAATTAAAAAATACTATATATATTCAATAAATAATAACTAATAATAATAAGTATAATAATAATAATGATAAAATATTCGATTAATAAAAGTAATAAGAATAATGAATAGAAAAAAATAATAGAAATAAAATATAATAATAGAATAATAAAATAGATATTAATAATAATATAAATACATCAGATCATGTGAAATTAATAATATATGCCCATAGAGCAACATAATAAAAAGCTATAAACTAATAAGATATAGTAACTAAACTTACAGATAATTCATATATTGTCATACCTTTTATAAACATATATATATATTACATGTATTTTATTTTCCAACAAAAAAATCACTTGGCAATATAATGCCAAAAAAAAGTAATTCTTGCAAAACTGGACTAATATCATTCAGATAAACTAAAAAACTTCTCTAAAATTAGGCTATTTAACCTAAAAAAAAAAATACGTAATCGTAGTTTTTTATTAAAAAAAATAAGAACACAAAATATTTTATATTTTTTAATCACGTAAACAAACAGGAGGTAATCTTAATAGAGACCTTATATATATATGCGAAGCTGTTTATCAGCGTAGATTTCATTATATATATACTTTTACTATTATAATTAATATAATTTATAATATATATAATTATAATAATTAACGATTACTAGAACGCAGTCACAAATATATGAGTATTCATCACTCACATTACCCTAATAAAAGGACGGCATCAAAACATCCTAAATATATGAAAATATTAATAATTTATAATCAATTTATAATATATTATAAATATAATCAATATTAATTGTCATTTTACGATGTATAATAACTTTGATCAGCTATTGAGAATTCTATGCTAAAATTAATTATAAACGTAGCATTATATTATATAATTAAAAATATTGGTACAATATAGGGAAAATTTTGTTATATAGTTTTAGTTATATATTTATATAGTATAGATTTTACAATATTAAATGGGCTATTCCTATTTTTATATACGTGCTTATTAAAATATCTAATTATAAAATTATATATAAAGGGAGTATATATACAATATATCTTTCACATAGTACTAACTTATACACAGTCACTTGATAAATACTTTCTTAGAACTATGATCGTATTATATAATTATAAGGAA